>JANAVB010001808.1:0-46248 GCA_029216955.1 Iris pallida
TTGGCAGCCAATGGTGAAGTCTCTGCCACAGTGTCTACTCCTAACACTGGCAAAGACTCTACTGCAAGCACGCACACTCTTGTGCGCTCGAAGATGACAGCATTCAAAAGTCATGCTGACAGTACTGGCTCCTTAGCCAAGTCTGTTCCAGCATGCAATCTCACATCCAAAAGTCACGCTGATAGTATTGGCTCCTTAGCCAAATCTGTTCCAGCGTGCAAATTCAATCCCAAAAGTCACGCTGACAGTACTGCTCTTTAGCCAAATCTGTTCCAGCGTGTATTTCCAAAGTCAAGAAATACGCTGACAGCACTGGCTCATTAGCCAAATCTGTTCCAGCGTGTATTTCCAAAATCAAAAATCACGCTGACAGCACTGCTCCTTAGCCAATATGTTCCAGCGTATAATTCTAAAATCAAAAGTCACGCTGACACACTGGTTCTTTAACCAAGCCTGTTTTAGCATGTACATCATCTAAAAAAATAGCTTTTTAGCTATCTCTTCCTCTTTGCCAAGTTCTACTAGAACTGGGGGTGGTCTTCCACACAAAGTCCCTTCGAAAAGAGATAACTCTTTAGTTGTTTCTTCTGCTCCTGTAGTTTTTACTTCAGGAACAGCTTTGACTGACAATTTTGTTAGTCAAAGAAAAGAAGATGGTCTTTTGACTACTCTTCCTTTGGACATTCTATGTCTCAAAACTTGAATAAGTCTAAGAAGAAACATTCTGTAATGTCTTCTTTACGACTTCTTCAAATTGGGCACAGAATTTGTCTATGAAAGAGGGTCTTTACCAACTCCTAATCAAGGGGGTGGTTCAATCTTTCTTCTCTGCAAATATCCAGATCAATGGAAGGAAAACTCCAAGTTTCCAAAACCAATGTGTTACCTCAAACTGATTTAAGAACAAAACTTAATCAAATCCGTTTGGGAAACACTTCTGGTGTTAAGAAACCACATCAATCGGAAATGAAAATAAAAGATCCGGATGCAGAGTATGCTAAAAATTATGTGGCTCATATTAATCACTCCCTATATAATCAAGAGCCATCAAGACCCAGGAACAAGAAATATACTCCTAAAAATACACAAGGAGTGTTCTCTGATGTACCTCAATCTTCACAAACAGATTTACGAGAACACCTTCAACAGAAAAGAAGGAGTAATTCTGTACAATGGACCATGCTGAATGTGACTTCCAGCCAAAAGTCATAATTCAATACAGATGTCAATCAATGGTTCAAGACTATGTTGATCATGAATGTGACTTTCAGCCAAGAGTTATAATGCAATACAGATGTCAAACTAAACGACAATCTGTCTTCAATCAGATTCAGTGTGAACCTATGCCTGATGAAGATGAGCCTTTGTTTGCTTCTGTCAACATGACCTCTTGGGATACTGGGGGTAGAGCTGATAGTCCAGATGGAGAATATAGAGGCACAAGAGCAAGAGTCCTGGTCTCTAGTCAAAGAACTTTGATCTCTGAAGATGATTCTGAATTCCTTGGAGAATCTAACTTCCCACCTCTCCTACTGGGGGTAGTTCTCCTATAATTGACTTTATGCACAAAGCAATGATTCAGAACAAACAACATCCACAGTTCATCAATAATCCCTCGTACAGTCACGACTTATATGGTTGATGGGAATACTGATGAACCTTCTTCTTCCTTGATCCTCAAGAACAAAGAATTGTTTCTTTGGAACAGCAAATGAAATCCATGGCTGATACTATGAAGTCGATGTATGAACTCATGGCAACTCAGATACAAAATCGACAGACTGTACCAGATGCCATAACCAATTGATACTGGTGTAATACAAGTTCCTCCAGTAGTACAATCCAATACTCCTGGACCAGCTCAACAAATCCTAGTCTCTCTGGAGCTGGGGGTAGTACTTAATATTGTTCCTCCTCCCAACTATTCTCTACAAGCTACAACTCCATAATCCTCCGGAGTTGTTACTGAAGAATTGAAGAATCTCAAAACTCAATTCGAGGCATTCAAACGAAAGATGGTTTACAAAGGTTAGGCATCAAACAACCTTATCCGATATAATGGAAGCAAGTATCGTATCCTCCTAAATACAAGCCTCCTACTATCTCATTCTATGATGGAACCACTTCTCCAAGTCAGTTTTTAATCACTTTGAAGTGATGACTGACCAGTTGCAACCAAGTGACGCCCTCCTTACTCGGATATTTGTTGGATGTCTCAAGGGAACGGCTTATGAATGGTATAGAAGTCTCCCAGATGGGTGATTACCTCATTTGCCGGTTTCAAACATATTTCTTGAACGGTTCTATGAAGGGCTCAATGACATGACTATGTCTGCTCTTATTAGAATCAAGCAGAAAAATAATAAAACTACAGAGGATTTCATTGAACGGTTTCGAAGAGAAGCTCTGAAGATGCCTCTTGGAACTCCAGATGCTGTCACCATCGACACATGCAAATCAAACTTGTTGCCAATCATCAGCATGTGGACAGGATCTACTCAATTTCAAGACTGGCCTTCCTTCATAGTCAGTGCCAAGCTGCAGAAATTAGTGCTGAAACCTTCAAAGGTTTAGGAGTGCAGATGACTCCCAAAGAAACAGGTCAAGGTACTAACAATAAAAACAATGCTCGCAAGGAAAAAAACTCTTGAAGTTAATCTTCAGAGTAAAGATGCATCAACTGTTCAAACTTCTCCTACCTCTACAACTCAACAACCAAGAACACCTCGCCCCAAAGAAGAGTACTCTTTCGATGACGACGATGTCCTTGGTATCTTTGAATGTCTGCTGAAAGGTAATAAAATACAATTACCTGAAATCAAAAACCTGATGAAGCTGGGAAGACAGATCATCCTAAATACTATCCATACCACAGAATGTTGGGTCACACAATTCGTACATGTTATATACTGAAAGGAAAGATCCAAGAAATGATTAAATCTGGAGCTATCTCCCTTACTCCAAAAGAGAAGACCGTCACCTCCAACGTCGTCTCTATGCAATTCGAGATTTCCCTCCTCAACTCCTTGAAAGTGGGATCGTTCCTATTCCCAAGGCAACTCTTGAAATAGTGAATATTCCTCCTCCACAGTCTGAAGGATTAGTGCCAATCACTTTGGAAACAGGAGAAATTATGTGGATTCATCCTGATCTAGTGGCAGATTTTGAATCTCCTTCTCCTCAAAAGACTATTCTCGAAAGTCCAAGAAGGCTGGAAAAATTAAGTCATGTCATATGACTTCTCTTGGATCTACCTCTGACACAGAGCCAAAAGAAGGAAGAAGCACTTGCTACTCGAACAGGGAAACCTTATCTAAAGGATTATTCCAAGAATCCTGAGGATACTCCTGATATCCCTCCAGCTGATAAAGATGCTCCTAATGTTCCTCCTGAAGAAGAATCATCCACTGCACCTGTTCCTTCAACTACACCGGTTGAACCTATTTCTCCCAAGCCTACGGCTCTTAAGAAAGGCAAACAACAGGCTCGGTTTGATAAACCAATCAAGAAGTCCCCCTCTTGGGCTTCAGAAGCCTTATAATTTTGACATTCTAGCTCAACTTGCTAATACTCCAGCTAGAATGTCCCTCTTTGAACTTCTACTTTCTAAAGAGACTCGGGAGACGTTAAGTGAAGCACTTCTTCAAGCCGACTCTTTCTTGCACAATTGAAGAAGCCAGATGCAGAACCTGCCACTTGCTTACATTGCAACAGTGTATTGGAGATTATCCCAAATATCACCTTTACACAAGACGACATGCTATTGGAGGATAATCGACATGATCGGCCTCTCTACTATACTGGTTATATCGATACAATAAAGATAGATCGTATCCTCATTGATCCAGGGTCTGCTATAAGTATAATGCCAAAGAGTCTGTTGGATGAACTAAAAATTCCTCTTCAAAGCTCTCCAAGACGGTTACTACTATCATGGATTCAATCAAAGCCGAAGCGAGCCTTTGGGAAAGATTCATCTGAAGCTTCAGATAGGTGATTTCAGATCCAAAGTCACTTTCTATGTGATCGAGATCATGGGATCCTACAATCTTCTTCTTGGGAGGCCCTTTCTTCATGAAAATAATGTGGTGCCTTCTACTCTTCATCAGTGTTTTAAGTACATTGATAGCAATAGAAGAGTACAAAAAGTTGCTGATATAAATCCCTTCCATGGGGTTGAAGCTTATTTAATGATTCCCGAATGTACAAAGAAGAGTATACAAGGGTGATACAAGCTATGAGAAAGAGGATTCACAAAGTGAGACTTAATAATCTGTTAAAGGTCGAACTACTCAGCAACAATCTCCCAAATCCTCCGGAGAAGGTTCTTTCATCATTCCGGTGAGTGGACGGATCTCTCCGTTACCTCAGTCGTCTGCTCAAGATACAATGATCATTCCTGTTAGTGGGCGTACTACAGTTCATGTATCTTTACAGGATACTCTGCTAATTCCAGTTGGAGGACGGATTACTCTTCCATCTCAAGCTTCAAGGGAGCTCACCTCTTCTGAGCCATTTGTTATCGATCTTAATCGAAACAAAGCTTCTTCTCGTTCTTCTTCTTCCCCTTTAGTCATTGACTTGGCTAAATCTCTAAGGCTCAGCCTTCTCCCAATGTAAATATTGCTGCTTTTACATTTAATGAAAAGTCTCCATCTTTGCAGTACGTTGATGTGTGTAATTATGTTCATAGTTATTTACATTTGTTAGATGACTTGAGCATAACCATAGGAGTTGTACAGACTGTTCATACAGATGTATCCCTAGAACCTGTACAATCTTCATACTTTCTAGTTCCCAGCAGAAAGCCAGGAGACATTCCAATATTCTTTTACAAAGGGCCCCAAGTCCTTCTGATTTAGAAGATGATGACAAAAACGATGATACTGGAAGATTACAACTACGTCGTTATAGTCAGCAATCTAAAGACATCATTAAAAATATGGGCTATGACTTCAGGACTGGCCTCAATAATGGCAAAAGAAGAAAAATGCTGTCCGGTTCCTCCTCTGAAATATGGAAGGACAAAATACGGATTGGGCTATATTGCTCCTACTCCTTTTATCAATATTATCCATGAAGATCCCGAGTCTGACGAAGATAAGAGATCTGGTTCTTCTAGTACTACCTCTTGGGATTCCGATACGAGTATCGGTGATTTCTACTGCAACATTCTGTCTTCCAACATGGTTTCTATTGATCGTTCTGAAGAAAGTGATGAAGACGAAGATGATTTTGAAATCTCACCTGAATCAGAACAATGGGCCAAAAGGTTAGATAATCAATGGGAGTTCCGTTTCGAGCAAAAAGAACCTCCGACTGAAGATAAACTTGTTTAAATAAATGTTGGTGAAGAGGGATCCCCAAACCAATATTCATCAGTGAAAGTCCTTCAGAAACTGATAAGCAAGACATGATCAAACTCATTCGTGATTACATCGATGTCTTCGCTTGGAGTTATGAAGATATGCCAGGACTTGATCCACAAATTGTAACCCACAAGCTCAATATCTTGCCGAATGCTAAACCGGTCAAGCAACAACAGCGACGATTTCGTCCAGACATTATGGATGCAATTGAAGCTGAAGTCAATAAACTCATGGCCTCCGGGTTTATTAGAGAGGAACACATCCTGATTGGGTGGCTAACATAGTTCCTGTTCTTAAAAGACTGGCAAGATCAGAGTTTGCATAGACTTCCGCGATCTCAATGCGGCATGTCCTAAAGACGAATTCCCTCTACCAATCACTGATGTCATGATCGATAATACCTGTGGATTTGAACGGATGTCATTCATGGACGGGTATTCTGGATATAATCAGATTAAAATATTTCCAGACGACGAGAAATACACTTCTTTCAGAACACCGATTGGTACATACTGTTATACAGTTATGCCATTCGGTCTCAAGAATGCAGGAGCAACTTATCAACGAGCCATGAGCATTATATTCCATGAATATTTGCGGAAAACAGTCGAATGCTACGTTGATGATATTGCAGTCAAAAGTCGACAAAAGGAGGATCATATCCAAGATTTGAAGACTATATTTGATCTAATGCGTAAGCATCAGTTAAAGATGAACCCTACTAAGTCCTTCTTAGGCATCTCTAGTGGTAAATTTCTCGGCTTCGTCATTACCTCTAAAGGTATACACATGGATCCCGAGAAGATCAAAGTCATCCAAGAGATGCGTCCTCCACGCACCTTAAAAGAGCTACGAGGATTTCAAGAAAGGATCGCTTATATCAGGAGATTCATCTCTAATCTTTCAGGACGCTGCAGACCATTCAATAAACTCATGAAGAAAGGTGTTTCTTTCGTCTGGAGTGATGAATGTCGGAAAGCATTCAATGATATAAAACAATATCTGATGAGCCCGCCAGTATTGGTACCTCCCGTCTCAGGAATTCCATTCCTCCTATATACCCAAGCAATGAGTCATTCATTGGGTGCATTGCTTGCTCAAAAAATAAAAATGGTCATGAACAAGCCATTTACTATCTCAGTCGAACTATGATCGGAGCTGAACCTCGATATTCACCGGTCGAAAAAGAATGTCTAGCCTTGATGTTCGCTGTCCAAAAGACACGTCATTATATCATTGGCCAGACTATTCATGTCATCTCTAAGATCAATCCTATACGGGTCATGATGAAGAAACCTAGTGTTTTGAATTCTCGATTGGCTAATTGGGGAATCCTACTTGCTCAATATGATATGCACTATATTCCTCAGAAGTCAGTCAAAGGACAAGCTTTAGCCGATTTTCTGGCTGCTCATTCAATTCCAGAAGATTCAAAACTCTATGATGAAATCCCAGATGAAGTTCTAGATTCAAACCAAATTACTGAAGAAGATCCTACTTGGCGTCTATTCTTTGATGGAGCTTCAAGAATTGGTCCTAATGGAGACATCGTCGCTGGAGTTGGAATTGTTTTGTATCGCCAGAAGGTCTTGCTATCCAACGAGCTTATTCTCTTGATCAACCATGTTCAAACAATGTAGCTGAGTACAATGCATTGCTCATTGGTCTTCAACTCGCTAAACATCTGAATATTTAACATTTGGAGGCGTACGGAGACTCTAAACTCATTGTCAATCAGATGAGGGGTACTTATGAAGTTCGCCATCAAGATCTGGTTCCTTATCATAGATCAGCTATATCTATGGCTTCTTCGTTTGAAGAATTCTTCATTGAACATGTTAGGCGAGCATATAATACAGAAGCTGATGCTCTTGCTAATCTTGCGGCAGTGTGGCTATTCCGATTAGACGGCAACAAATGATTGTTGTTCGCAATCGAGAATGTTTCATCTCGAAAACAATCTGACTCTAGGACTTCCAATTGACATTGAAGAATCAACGTCTCATGACGTCAACACAACAAGAGGATTTGGATTTAGTCGTAAATCTTTATCATCTTCATCTGATTCTAGCATGGAATTCATCTTCAGTAATTCAACTGAGACTCAGAATACGGATAAAGATTGGAGACTTTCTTTCTTAGATTTCGTATTGTATGATATTCTTCGGATGATCCGAGTGAGGCAGCATCTATCAGACGACGATCACTCAGATTTTACAATCATACTACACAAACCTTATATCGTCGAGCTTATGACGGTCTACTTCTTCGATGTGTTGTCGGTGATGAGGTTCAGCAGATCATTCGCGAAGCACATGATGGAATTTGTGGAGCACATCAGCCTGGCCCAAACTTCAGGACCGTATTCGACGTATGGGTTATTATTGGCCCACTATGGTATCAAATGCCATCGAATATGCAAAAAAGTGTAAAGCTTGTCAATCCATGCAGATTTTATTCATCAACCCTCGGAATTTCTACATCCGGCGGCAGCATCATGGCCCTTTGAAGCTTGGGGCATGGACATTATCGGTCCGATCAATCCGCCGTCATCCAAAGGTCATCGGTTTATTCTCGCAATAATCAATTATTTCTCCAAATGGTCCGAAGCCATTCCTTTATCTGAAGTTAAGACATCCAGTGTCATCAGCTTTATTAAGCATCATGTCATCTACAGATTTGGTGTTCCTCGACGCATTATTCATGATAATGGACCACAATTCGTCAGCCAGAAATTTACTCGATTCTGTGACGATCATCGGATCAACAATATGGCTTCTACCGCGTATAATCCGGCAGCTAACGGATTAGCAGAAGCTTTCAACAAAACCATCATCAAACTCCTAAAGAAGTTTGTCTCTACTAACAAACGTAATTGGAGTGAGAAGCTCGGTGAATGTTTATGGGCTTATCGTACTACAGTTCATAATGCTACTAAATGTACACCATTCTCTCTGGTATATGGTTGCGAAGCTGTTCTTCCATTAGAGATTCAAATTCCTTCTTTAAGGATAGCAATCGCTAATGAACTCACTGCCGAAAATAATGATCGTCTTCGACTTCAAGAATTAGAAGCTCTGGATGAAAAGCGATTATCTGCTCAACAGAATATTGAATTCTATCAAGCTAGAATCTCAAGAGCTTTTAATAAGAAAGTCAGAGTTCGAGCATATCAAAAAGGAGAACTTGTTCTAACAGTCAGACGTCCTATGACTATGACTCATATGAGCAAGGGCAAATTTGACGCAAAATGGGAAGGTCCCTATATCGTGAGTAGAGTTTTCTCAAATGGAGCTTATCAACTCTCAGAATTGGATGGTCGAAAAGTTTTGATGCCTATTAACGGCAAATTCTTTAAAAAAGTACTATGTATAAATGTAAATGCTTGTAATCATCAGACAAGTTCATATTTAGAAATAAAATTTCTATTTATTTTAATCATGAATGATGGTACATGATATTAAGGAAGATCACTATCATCCTTCTCTACATTTGGACGTGGGCCACTGCCGTCCTTCTCGAAGACGTGATCATCAAAAGAACTGAGAACCTCCTTGTTGGAACCCACGAGGAACTTACAAGCACCATCCTCATGGCTTCTTCTTCTTCAGTCCTTCCTGGTTCGAGCAGGAAGTCCAAAATGTCCCTTGGTGGCTTGGGTGCAGACGAACCTTCGCCTGCTTTACTTCCTTCGGTTGAACTGGATCGACAGGGCGTTCTTCAGTGCCTTTCTGAATCTTCATGGCGATTTCAGCCTTCTTGGATGCTTCTTCAGACGACATTTTTATGTTGAAGAATAGAAGTGTTCATTCTTGTCAGATTCTGCTATATTATAGGCAGAAGTTCCTCAAATAATGAAGCGTCACATTCATCCGACGATTCACATATTCATTAATGCTTGACGGTTCATTCGTTCATCAGACGGTTCACACATTCATTAATACTTGACGTTCATCCGTTCATTTATTACATTCATCTGACGATTCGTCCGTTCATAATCTTCTATCAAAAAGAAGGGATTCGTTACTTATCACGTTTTCATAACCTTTGGATAAATGCCGAATCTACTTGCTCATTTGTCATTTTCTATTTTTGACCTCTGCATAGAAATCAATCTATTTTCTTTTGAGTTCCTACATATTATCATGTCCATATTACCTCTGATAATATTATATACTCTAAATCAAAAAAGAAGATTTCATTATCTATCATGTCCACAATTCATCTACAAATACAAATTTTGAGCATAGAAGAATTATCATTTCCATTCTCATTTCACCACAAAAAGTCTATTACATTCTCTTAGACTTTCTTACAAATCATAATAGAAATCTATTACAAATTTTGGATTTTCATTCTACACCACAACAATAACCTAATAGAGATCTATCTTCTTCTTTGGATCTTCTCCGTCGGACCTTCTCCGTCAGGTTCGTTGTTGGTGGCAGTTCCTGACTGTCTGGGTCCCAGTCACGACCAGATCAGCAGGAATCAAACTCTGGTCTTCTCTCTCAGACGAGAGGAGAACCACAGAGTAGGGCAGCACGAAGACGTGTTGCTGCCAATACAACTGGTGGATTAGGAGCGGCCTTTCAGAGGAGACAGGAATGTATCCAATCTTGGGATACAATTCCTAGTTCTGCCGTGAAAGGAACTCTACTACCCAATTTCTCGGGGTAGGGCCGACTCCACCGTCCAACTCTCCGTGTATAAAGGCTCTTCCTACCATCGGAAGAAGACCCTTCTATCCCACGAAGAGTTCTGAGTTGTCTGATTTGTGCGTCAAAAGCGCATGAGCTCCCTGATGTTGGTGTCAGAAGACCGCTCCCCACAGCATCCAAATCACCAATGCCAGTTCTGAAAAAATTTTGCAGCCAAGCTTCTGCAGAAAACAGCAAAGAAAAAGAGATCAACAGAAATGTCATTTGGCACGCACTGGCCAGTCACGCACACTCTGTTCAGTCAAAAATAAAAAAAAGAGCTTATCTTCAACAGTGAAAAGTGGGCTACTATACTGGACTCACCATCGAAATCAAGATCAGAGAACATTGCTATCATCAATTTCTTGTTGAGAATGGAATCTCGCAAAAAGGTCATTCTCAGAAGAAGAAGAAGAATAAGAAGATAGTATGCATGGAACTCACCTATCTATTTAAAGGACAAAGTGCAGGCCTATTCTTGGAACAGATCCAAGTAAAAAGTGCTCATAAACCATGGAATAAGTGACACGTGTGCTTTGGAAAATAGCACAATATTTGAAATGTTCAAAGAGTGCCACTTAATATTCTTCATTAATGCACGCTGTTTAGCACAAAAGTTGTACTACATTTTTTAAGGCAAAAGCAGGCACTGATGACCTTACATAGGAAAAGAAGTACAACATTTCTCAAAAAGAAAACAAAAGCATAAAAGACACGCTCTATTTTGCAGAGCGACTGAGCTTGGCGCCCAATTCTTCTACGCTCTTGACTCCTGTACGGTGTAACAGAACATTGAATATTTCACGCTGCTCTGCGAGGCTGCACCCATTGGAAGAAGATGAGCCGTCCAGGCCAAAATAGCTCAAAAAATTCTTGGCTAGTTGTGTAGGGTCATCTTTGAACTCGAAAACAAAAGGCTCCGGTTCCTTACCCCCCAAGCCATGGGCACAAAAACCCAACTTTCTTGCTTCTTCTTCAGCTTCTTCCTTAGGAGTCATGTTGACGTAAGATGAACATCAAAGCTGAATTTTTCTCCCTGTTTATATAACAGAGCTTGCCGGCGGTTCATATTCCATCATAAATTGGATGCAATCAGTCTCGAAAAATGAAGAGTCATCATGACATTTAATAAGTTCATTTGTATGTTTATCTTTTTCAAAGTATTTCGAAATTTTGAAGTCTTTTCAACTTTCGAAAACTTTGAAGGGGGTTTTGTAGGCCTTAAAAATGAACAGTCACGCTGAGTTGATCAGAACAAGTCCAAAAGTCACGCTGAGTTTATCAGAACAATATTTACAAGTCACGCTGGAAAACAGCTCATCATTTGTCAGAGTATCATTATGACTGACAGCACGACAGTCGAAGAATGTCTTCTCGTATGCCACATATGCACAGAACTCGAGAGATCACAGCCGACTATTGCGTGACTTTCGAAATCTTCTTCAGCAAGACTCAGCCTTCGTCAAGTTGGCGTACCAAAAGAGCTTCTTGTCATTTAATACGACTGACAAAAGTAATCACTGTCAGATTTTGTGTCAGTCGAGGCACGTCGAATCAAGACAGCTGGCAGTCCTACCTCAATCGAGCGTGGATTCTGAAGTTTCCTTCCCAAAGTCTGCGTATATTTTGAGCTTTCTGTCTCAAGTTTGCGTGGATTCTGAAGTTTCCTTCCTCAAGTCTGCGTGGATTTTGAAGCTTTTTGTCTTAAATCTGCGTGGATCCTGAAGCTTCTTGCCCCAAGTTTGTGTGGATTTTGAAGCTTTCTACCCCGAGTCTGCGTGGATTTCGTCTTCAACAAGTCTGCATGGATTTCATCAAATTGGAGTACGTGGCAGCCATGCCACTGATCTCTCGCCTGCGTGTCCTGTAACTTGTACACGACTCATGCATGATTGCCATGTGTCCAACAGTTACAGGCCACGTCCAGTAACTGCTCACAACCTTGCGTATGTTAAATCCTGCGTGATTTTTAACTAGGCACAGGCTGTGAAGACAGTTATCTTTTCAGTTATTTTTGACTCTATAAATAGAGTTCTTTTTCTCATTCATTGTACAGATACATAGTTATCTAACTTACTGTCAAAATTTTGAGAGCTTTTCTTCTTCGCATAGTCTAAGGGATAAAGCGATCGTCTTCTAGATCGGATTCCTACAGTTGTAATTTTCCCAGAAACACAATAAATAAAGTAAATTTATTTATGGAAAACAAGAGTCATTTTCATGCTCTGGGTGCATTCTACTATTTACTATATATATACATTTACACATTTATATTTACCATCCTTGGGTTCCCCCACACGGAGCCTAGAGGGTACTGTCTAGCATATGGATGAGTCCGTGAGTACCAACCCGGGGTACGATACCATACTCTCACTTGCATTACACACAGTTGGTAGTTTATCCATGTTCATAGCTTTATACTGTTTACTTCTGGCTTGAGTGTTTATTATACCTTACTATGTCCTTTGAAGACCTGGATCTGATTATGTCCCCAGGTACAACAGAGGAGGATTGTCCCGAGGTTTACGGGATAGGAGCTGAAGCTAGAGCGGTACTTGCACCAGGAGACGAGGTAGTGCCAGAGAATTTCTCATGAGTACTCAGTTGTCTATTTAGTTATTATGCTTCGTATCATTTATATTTGGACTTGGACTTCTGAACAATTGTTGTTGGTGTTATTTCTCTTTCCTTTATTGTTATGGATTGTTCCCGAGACACTGCCTATTTGGACTTGCTGATGGACATTTGTCTGTTCTATTATTTTGGTTGTACTATCATCTGTTATTGTGACTATGCTCTGTGGATGAGATTAGACTGACATACAGTGGCAAATGTTGTGGACTCTTTCTTATATCTAATACAGCTTAGGTGCACTCTAACGGGTGCATTTAATTGGGTTTGTCCATTAGAGTTGTACTGTTGGCCAGCGCCACGTGGCTAGTCCCTTGGTATTTTGGGACTGGGGCGTGACAAAATCCCACTTTTCCGTTCCCAAATACAAATCCTAAATCTTCCCAAATCCCTCTCTCCTGTTCCCAAATCCCTCTTTCCCAAACCCTAAATCCTTTTCTCCGTTCCCAAACCCTAACTATGTTCGTCTCAAAACCTAAAATCCTTCCCCAATCATCTAATTTCCCATATTTCATACTGCTATTGCTCGATTGGGGTGGAGATTCTGTGCAGCAAGGGGATTATTAGTATAATTCTCGAACTGGTACATTTTAAAATTCTAGTTTTCTTAAATTTCTTAGTCTTTTGAGCGTAGTGTTCCCAAATAATGAATTAAATTTGTTAAATTTGTTACTCTTTTGAGACGAGTGGTCCCAAATAATGAATTAATTTTTTTTTGATTAATATATGATGTTTGTACGAGTGGGAATTGTCTGTAAGAGTGGAGAAATTGTTTGGAATTGTCTGTACATGAAGGACACGTAGAGAAATTATTTGGAATTGTCTGTAAGAGTGGTCCCAAACTTCTAGTTTACTTTTATATTGTTGTTTTTAGTATGTTAAAAAATTGTATATATTGTTGTTTGTAGTCTATTATAGGGACATATATTATTGTTTTTACAGTCTATTATATTGTTGTTGGGTTGTTGTATGTAGTATATTATTACTTGTACATAGGAAATTAAATTTGTTTGTTTTGTTTTATATATATTGTTGCTTGTTTTATATATATTGTTGTTCGTGTGTGTTTGTGCATAGGTAATTTCATGATGGATACAAAGTATGTTGTTCATATGTTTGTTGGGGATAATTTTTATGATGATGGAAAATATGTTGGGGGTATTGTATTAGAACTTAAAGGATGTGTGGACAGAGATGAGATGTGCTGGTTTGACATTGATGGGTTATGTGCAGCTGCTGGGGTACAAGCTCCATGTAAAATTTTCTATTATGACCCTGTAGATGGAAGTAAGACTCAGATATTGGGTGTTAATGATATATTGGGCTTCTTTGAAAAGTTTGCAAGTCCTTGTCTTATCAAGTTTTATGCATTGGGGAAGGTTGTTGAATCACTCATTGACTATGGTGAATATGTTGACATTATCGAGTCTACAACAACCAAGATGCTCTGTGGTCCTCCTGAAGATGCTGATGAGATTGATGTGCAGTTGGGTGATGAATTTTGGGCCAATATTGACTTGAGTGGGCCTGCTCAACCTGATAAAGATATAGAGTTAGGATCCGGGCCTCCTCAACATATAGAAGATCAAGGACATATGGGGAATGAAGGACATGTGGATAATAAGAAAACTGTGGAGAATGAAGAATCTGTAGAGAATGAAAGAACTATAGAGAATGAAGAATCTATGGAAGATGCAGAAGTAGCTGATGTTGACTATAGTAGTTTTATCCCCCATGAAGACATTGACCAAGACTCTGAGTATGCTCCTAGTGATGAGTTGGGTAGTGTACACTCCTCAGAAGATAGTTTTGATGATGAGAATGATGACTCTACTCATACAGAGCCTGTGGTGACTCAGAAAAGATTGGAGAGGGATGAAAATGTCTCTCTTCATGTAGGGCAGAGGTTTGCTTCATATGCAGAATTTAGAAGTGCATTGAGGCTCCATGCCATAAAAAACAAGTACACTATTGTGAGACTCGTCTCACTGTATCTGTATTTATATACGGATATGTATTTTTGTACTGTGTTTTGTATTTTCTTGATTTTCGAAACGCTTTAAAAATTTTCCCAACTTATAGATTTTCTCCTTGGCCGACATATCGCCAGTGTACCATTGTGTGCCGACGGCATGCATGTCACTCTTATTTCCTGTTATACGTATTTTCATTGTACGTATATAGAATTCTGGCCTTTGTCAGGTGACCCGTATTTTGACTTATCTTCTTAGCCTTGCTTTGGTTTAACTTTGACTTGGTTTGGTTTGGTTTGGTTTAGTTGGTTTGAGATGAGATGGTTTTGTATAAAACCCAAACTTCTCTCTCTCTCTCTCTCTCTCTCTCTCTCTCTCTCTCTCTCTCTCCTCCATTATTTTCATTCTCTTCCTCTTCATTTTCTCCTCCAACCTAAGGCAAGTACATCTTGCCAAATGTTGGACAAATATTATTTTGTTTGTTCTAAACTCTTTCTTACATGATTCTAAGCATCTTTAGAACTTGGCATTTTTTATTTTGGTGGATAAATTCTTGTAGATCTAAGTTTACTTTATTTTTAATTTTTTGGGTTTTGATCTATCAAACTTACTTGCTTTCGAAAACTAATTGTTCTATGTGGTAAAAAATTTAATTCTACACAATTTTGATATTTAAAATGTTAGATTTCGACTTGTTTTATGGAAGTTATGGCCAAAACAAGTTTTGGACATCTTCTATGTTCATATGTCCTGGTTCTGGCAGGGATGATGAATAGTGCTGGCCGTATAGCGTCAGTCCGCATGGATGCATAGTGCTAGGCCGCATAGATGCATAGTGCTGGCCGTATAGTGCCAGTCTGTATAAATGCATAGTGCTGGCTGCATAGTGTTAGTCCGCATAGATGCATAGTACTGGCTGTATAGTACCAGTCCGCATAGATGTATAGTACTGGCTGCATAGTGCCAGTCCGCATAGATGTATAGTGCTGGCCGTATAGATGCATAGTACTGGCCGCATAGATGTATAGTGCCTGGCCGCACAATGCTGGTCGCATAACTGCATAGTACTGGCCGCATAGTACGAGTCCGCATGGATGCATAGTGCTGGCCTCATAGATGTATAGTGCTGGCCGTATAGTGCTAGTCCGCATAGATGTATAGTGCTGGCCGTATAGTGCCAGTCCGTATGGATGCATAGTGCTGGCCGCATAGTGCCAGTCCATATAGATGCATAGTACCTGGCC
The DNA here is from genome assembly GCA_029216955.1 of Iris pallida. NCBI lineage: Eukaryota > Viridiplantae > Streptophyta > Magnoliopsida > Asparagales > Iridaceae > Iris > Iris pallida. Next base: position 15,918 of record JANAVB010001808.1, read on the forward strand.
GCATAGTGCTGGCCGTATAGCTGTATAGTGCCTGGCCGCATAAATGCATAGTGTCTTGCCGCATAGTACCTGGCCGCATAGCTGCATAGTGCCAGGCCGTATAGTGCCAGTCCGCATAGATGCATAGTGCTGCATAGTGCATATTTTGGCTATTTTTGGCTGTTTTATGTCCTATTTGGCCTAGTTATGGCCAGAATTTCTCCAAACTTCCTACATGAAAGTTGTAGATCTTTGTCTTGGCTTCAAGAATCCTTTGTTTCACTTTAATTGGAATTCATATGCGATTGATGATTTCAATCATAGTTTTGATCTTTTGGCATATTTTCTGTACTTGACGTTTTGAGGTTTCTTCGATTGCAATAAATTTCTTAACATGATTTGATGATCTTGTACAGTTAGAAAATAATTTTACACCCTTTGTACACCTAACACTAGCACAGATTCAATTATTATTTTTATGCCAAGTAGTTACTTTATTTATTCCCTCTTCCGTGCCATGATACCCCTTTTTGGACAAGTTCTTACTTACATGCTATATTTGTTGCCATTTCTCTTCTTTGCTTAACATAATTGTAGCCCGTCGGGGTGCACTCATGATTTATGTCTTTTCTTTGCTTTACATGATAGTGATCCGTCGTGGTGCACTCATGCTACACGTCTATTCTCTACCTATACTAGATAGTGACATGTTGTGGTGCACTCTGATACATGTCTTTCTTTGTTTACATGATGGTAACCCATCGTGGTGCACTCTTGAACATGTCTTTATATGCTAACATGATAGTGGCCCATCGTGGCATACTCTTAACAAGCAGCCTGAACATGATAACTCTTGATAGTGGTCTATTGTGGCGCACTCTTGACATGACAAGTAAACCTAACATGACATGTATAATCAAGATGCTGTTGCGACGACTATTCTTCTTGCTAATACAACTCTTTTAGACACGTGGTTGAATGTATTGTGTATGCGTAAACAAGCTATATGTCTTGTTTGGCATCATGTCTAGGACATGGATTCCTGATTACCACGGTCAGGAATTCATTCTTAATCTGACTAGGTTAATGATTAGATTGATCAAGTAGTTCATATAGAGAGATTTTCCAGTTACAGGCGATCCCGTTATCTGGGCACCTCAAGTGGATTTGTAGCCTGCCGACGAGTAGAGCGCATTTTCAGCATACTGTCATGTGTTGCACCAATCAAGCTACCTGATAACTCTCTTAAGGTACATTTGTCTCCTGGGCGATGTACCCACTATTATATGTATATGGGATACATTTGTCTCCTGGACGATGTATCCACTATAAATTTTTGTAACTTGCGTCTGGATAACCTGGATAGCTACAGGGCTTGTGACTGTGGGAATATTTCGTTGTATCTTGTTAGTAACTAGGCTTGTGATAATCCTAGTTAGCTAATGTATCAAGCCGTACTCATTGCTTGGCCGTGTTTGATGGATGGAGTCAGTCCAGTCTAGTTTTGTCTAGATAGTGTCCGTATGTTTATTTCAGTACATTATTGTTTATGCTTTACTTTTGTCGATAAATGATTAAGGGTTACAACCCCGGTCCTTGTTTGGTTTACGGGTTGTAACTTGGGTTTCGGAATGATTTCTTATAGTCATCTTGTCATTTGTCGTATATTCAGTACTCACACGTTCTACATGATCCCTATGTTGTACAATAATTAGAGACTAAGTTCTGTTCAGGAGAAGGGTTACAACCCCGGTCCTTGTTTGGTTTACGGATTGTGACTCGACTTCCGGAATAGTTCCTAAGTCATCCTATAATTGTCGTTCTACATAATTATTACAGGCTCTCATGCCCTAGTTACATAACATGCTCACAAGTCTCAGTTATCTAACATGCTCACATATTTCACTTACCGTACATGTTCACATGTACCATTTCTCTTACATGGTTTATTTATGTCACAAGTTTTCTGTTTAATTCACAAGTCCACAGTTTACATTATGTCACATGCTAATTACTTTATGCTCCAAGATGCTTTACTTATTATCTTTCTAGGTTCGGGATAAGTGCATTGGTAGTGCACGAGTCTCGATCTGCTTTTATTTAATTATATCTCTAACTATTGCTATGTTAGCTATTGCTGGTTTTAGTTCATGGTTTGGCTTCATTTGTGGTACTTGCTATTTGGGGGTCTGACCCCACTGGTTTTGTTTGACCAGATCTGATAGAGAAGTCCAGAGGATCTTCCGTACCATCTACTCGACGGTAACTATCCGGAGCACCAGAGTACCAGAGTGGGTTTCTTGTTTCATTCTCCCACGTGATATATACATTATTCTTTTGTGGCGTTTAGCCTCCGAGCACGTGTTTAGCTCGTATTTTCGTTCTTGACATTTAGCCTACAGGCCCAAACATTGTGTGCGTATTCTAGACTATAGCTAGAGCTTATCATATATGAGTATTACTCTTGCTAGTTCTCTATTTTGGTATGACTAGCTTCATGATCATCCATGTATAAATGGTTTGGGATGCTTTACTATTGTATATTTGATGATCATACTTCTTGTACTTTATATAATTGCCTGTGATTGAGATACCTAGAAATGCTTAACCTATGATCGACTGTTGGCTTGTAGAAGTAACCCCCATGTCTTCACAGCTTATACGTGATTTCAGAGTACTGGTGTACTTTGGTATTACGTAGCTGGCCTTGTCCGTCCCCACTTGCCAGTATTCTGGTTCTGGAGCGTGACAACTATCAAGTGGATACACAATGAAACGAAAAGGGTCACAGCTAGATGTGCGAAAGATGCTTGTGAGTGAAGGATTCATGGGAGTGTTTTTGGTGCTAATGAGAATTTTGTACTGAAAAAATATGTGCCTAACCACTCAAAAGACTGTCCTGAGGTGGACAGCAATAGACAAGCTAGTGCTACATGGCTTTATAAGGAGTCTTATTTTGCTAACGAGGCAAATCTAAGGAGGGTTTATATGCACTTTACCCTGTTCAACCACTTTCTTAGTTTTTTTTTTACTTTCCATTTTTTAAAACAAATAAATATAGGATTTTGTTAACATGTGTCCTAAGGACACATGTTAACACATTGATAAATATGTATTTTGTATACGTATTCTCATCAACATATTTATCAATGCACATTTTACATTTATCAATGCACATTTTAAGTAAAATATGTATCGATAAATGTACTTGTGGGAGTACCCATGTAAAATATATATTTATCAATGTTTTAGTATATATGTCCTTAGGGGCACATGTTAACAAAATTCATGTATTAATATATGACTTTAGGGCACATGTTAATAAAACCTATAAATATAGGGTTAATTAGTTGTGCCCCCCTATGGTTTGTACGTATTTTGGTAACTGTCCCTGTTGTTTTAAAAATAAAGAACACCCCCCTGGTTTATAAAATTAATTAGTTGTACCCCCCTGGTGCATAGAAGAAAATGAGTAAAAAATTAAGCAGCCAGAGGGATGTTCTTTATTTTTGAAATAACGGGGACAGTTACCAAAATACGTACAAATCATAGGGGGTACAACTAATTAACCCATAAATATACATATAAGTTTATGCAATTCGTGTGCTGGATAGGTTTATGGAACTGTGTACATGTAGGACCCGCAAGTTAATATCCAAGTAGATAAAAGTTACTTTTGTAAGCCATTTTTGTTACCTTTTTTTATATTTTTTTAAATTTTACTCAGAGCAAAATCATCAAATCAAGACTACAGACCTATTTAGGGATGGTATTGTTGCTGTTTTTCAAAAAAGTGACAATAGAATAAGTAAAAATTTGACTTTCAAATTATTATTTACCAAAGGAATTGGAAAATTTGGCTAATTAGCCTTTCGATTCTAGATTTATATCAACTTAGTATTTAAGTTCTGATATGTTTAACTGAAAATTTTGGACCCCAAATTTTTATTATATTTTTTTTCCATTATATCCTGAACATGCTTACAAGGACAACAACCAACACATGCTGGAAAGGTATATCATGACTTAAATGCTGAGCTGATATAAAATCTAGAGTCTAAAAAAATATCGAACTCAGCTGGCTCTTGTGGTCAATGAGGAGAGAGATAACCTCCTTGGCTAGGCGGACGGTCTTGTAATTGAACCGCGGGGGAGGTGTGGATGTGCGCTTGAAAGTTTAGGACAGTGGGTCCAATTGGTATGTAAATGATACGCAACACAACATGCACAAAGTTCCTGCGGTACGTCGGGCATCTCAAAAAAAAGAAATCTATTATATTATATAATAAAAACTTGAAAAACTTTACCGTGAAACTTTCAAGATTCCTAAAATACCCTTAGCTTACATTTTTTGATTAATTTAAAATTTTAAATCTATTCTATTATACAATAAGAAAACTTGAAAAGCTTCACCCGTGAAACTTTCAAGATTCATAAAATGTCCTTCGCTGATCTTTTTTGATTAATTTAAAATTTTAAAATATAGTTAATGGTGTAATCATAATTATAATACAATTATCATTAAAATGTCCACTACCATCATTAATACCCACAATCATAATAAATACTTAATACTTAGTATCCATTATCATTAAATACTAATTATTTACAAATATCTCATTTTCTATTGGAAGAGAAAAAAAATATAAATTTCAAAAAAAGAGATTTCATTACAAATATTTGACTTTGCAAAAAGAAAAAAAATAGCACAATAAAATTCGATAAATTATAAGATATTTTCTTCAAATAATTATAAGCAACTTATTATGCAATAGGGGTGCAACTCGGACTGGTTGGGTCGGGCTTGAGGTCAACCCGAGCCCAAGCCGATGACTCATAAACCTAGCCCGAGCCCAAGTCCGGCTCAACCTCGGGTTCAACATATGAAGCACAAGACTAGGTCCAGAGGATCGGGTTTGGCTCGGGTTGAATTTGGGTTGGGTCGGATCCATCGGATTTATCGGGCTCTAATATAATATTTAAAATAATTTTAAATAATAAAAGTAATATTAAACACATAATAAAATAGCAATCAAGCCTTCATCATTACAAAATATAAACTGAAATAAAATTTCGGATAAGGAGTTGAAGAGTTTGGATGGAGAAATTTAGGATTTAAATTTTTTATTTAAGAAGTATGACCCTCTAGCCTAGTAGTAGTGGTGAGGCATGCGGCCTGAGTGGTCAGGAGATCGATTTCCGGTGGGAGTGTTATATATATATATATATATATATATATATATATATATATATATATATATATATATATATATATATATATATATATATATATATATATATATATATATATATGGGAGCGGATCAAAAGCCCCCCTTAGAAAACCCCCTAAAAACCCCCCTCACTCTAATTCGTAATATTAATGTTAATGTTAATATTAATGTTAATATTAATGTTAATGTTAATATTGTTGTAAATATGGATGTCCCATGACTCTTAGTCATCCATAACTTATGTAACTCATGTCATTTGGTTTAATAACTTATGTAACTCATGCCCTTTGATTTCATAACTCATGACCTTTGGCAATCCATTGTAAACCTATATAAAGGCCATATTGGATGAATGAAATGACACACAACTTTCTTCTCCATTTTCTCTTGTTGTTATCTCTAGTTTACAACACGTTATCAGCACGATGCAACCATTATTCATTTCAGGAGACTCATCGATGTCAAGGTATAACTCAAACATCAGGTAAACCTTTTTATTTCGATTGATAAAGGTGTTTGTTCATGGTTTGTTCCTTTGATTCTACATATACATTTGTTTATACAATTGTTGTCCATCTCTCACTTCATCTAATTTGTTTTATAATATGTAGCTTTCATGTTTGAGATCATTTTTTTTATTATGCTTAATAGTAAACATCCTCTAATTCTCAAATTGTTTCTTAAAATTTAATATATATTAATATTTATTTTACTTATTAACTTTTGAAATGAATAAAAAAAAAATTTACTTCATTCAATATAATTGTGGTTATGTTATTTATAAACCTATGAACAAAATGATTGTTGTACATTGGTCATATATTTTCTATTTTGAATGTCTTGATCATAATATAAAGAAACAATCTATTTCGATTTCTCAAAAAAAAATTCTAGAATGGTGCATAGCAAAATAAATGTTTGTTTCTCATATTTTGATTATATTATTCAAGTGCGTAAATAAATTAAAAAACTCCACATTATCTTTGCATTTTCATTATGGTGCAGATTTGCATTTCTATTTTGTTGGTTATTTTCAAGAATAATGTTGCATAACTTATCTTCTTCTCAATAAGAAATAATGTTTTTCTTATCATCAAGAAATTATTATTTTGGCGATATTTTTGATAATTTTTAGATGAACCTGAAGTTTCATGAAGAAATTTGAAAGAAAATGTTCAGCTCGAAATGTAGATTGAATATAAGGCTTGAAGCCAAAATAGAATATGTTACACTTGAAGCCTAATTGATAAAACTCAAACTTGTAGATTTGAGTATGTATATTATATTCTAAAGTAATATTTTTTTCAGAAATATGGCAAACATCATCAAGCTTGAGTTCGCTGCTCTTGATATTTCCGGAAGAAATTATCTAACTTGGGTTCTTGAGGCAGAAATTCACTTGAGTGCAAAGAACCTTGCACATGCAATCAAAGAAAAAAAATGAGGCAAGCGAACAAGACAAGCAAAAGCAATGATTTTTATTCGATATCACCTCCATGAAGGGCTGAAATCCGAATACCTTGGAGTTAAAGACCCAGCAGTTCTATGAAAAAACTTAGAGGAACGTTATGATCACCAAAATAGTGTGATACTCCCAAAAGCTCGCTATGATTGGATGCACCTGAGGTTGCAAGACTTCAAATCGGTAAACGAATATAACTCTGCAATGTTCAAAATTGTGTCTAAAATGAGATTATACGGAGATAATGTTACTGAAGAAGACATGTTAGAAAAGATATTTACTACTTTCCATGCCACGAACATGCTTCTGCAGCAGCAGTATCGTGAAAAGGGGTTTTAAAAATATTCTCAATTGATCTCATGTCTTCTTGTTGCCGAACAAAATAATGAGCTCCTAATAGAAACCACAACTCCCACCCTACTGGATCACAGCCATTCCCTGAAGCGAATGCAAATAACTATGGACAAGGACGTGGCCGTGGTCGCGATCGCGGTCGTGGTCGCGGTTATAGTCATGGTAAAATTCAAAACCATGGTGGTCCTAACCATCAACCCTTCAACAAGAAGGTTGGGCCATACCACTTGAAGTGGAACAAAAATGGCGGAAAACAAGATAAAAAAAAGGGTGCAAAAGTTGATTCTCCGAAGAATTATGAAGAAGCTTGCTACAGATGTGGAGCAAAAGGGCATTGGTCTCGTACCTGTCGTACACCAAAGTACCTAATTGACCTTTACTAAACATCTATCAAGAGTAAAGGAAAAGAGAAAGAGAGCAACTTTGCAGATTTCAGCAACATTCTTGAAGATGAAAATGATCCAATGGAATTTACTCATTTGGATGTTAAAGATTACTTAAACGAGCCAAGTGGAGGAATTAAGCTTTGGGGTGATGATACTAATGATGGCAACGAAAATATCAAAAATGATTAAGTTTAATTTGAGATTATTTGATCTTTTCTAGTTTAGTTCTAGTTTTATGTTTGTTTTATCATGTTTCTAAGTATCCCTTGTTATGCTTGTTTTAACCTTTGGTTTTTATCAATAAATTAAATGTTTCTTACTTAATTTATTTGTGTTTATAGAAATATGGAAAATAATGATGCTGTGAACAACTCCAACGGTAGAGATATATGTTTGGTTGACAGTGGTGCAACGCACACTATTCTTCGAGATCGAAAATATTTTCGAACTTAAAATTGGCACAAGCAAATATTAGTACAATTTTTGGTACTACAAAATTAATTGAGGGCTCTGGAAGAGCAAATATTATATACCGGGTGGAACAAATTTTTTTGTAAAAGATGCTTTGTATTCAAGCAAGTCAAAAAGAAATTTGCTAAGTTTCAAAGACATACATCTCAATGGTTTTCGTATCGAGACTATGAATGAGGGGAATATGGAATATCTATGCATTACATCCAATGATTCATGTCAGAAGCATGTGAAAGAAAAACTTCCAGTTTTCTCATCAAGATTGTATTATGCAAAAATAAGTGCCATAGAATCTAACACTGTGATGAACCAGAAGTTCAATGATCCAAAACTTTTTATGCTTTGGCATGATCAGCTTGGCCACTCTGGATCTAGTATGATGCATCGAATAGTTAGAAACACACGAGGACATCCTTTAAAGAACCAGAAGATTTTTTTACCTCGTGATTGTGTGTGTGCTGCATGCTCACAAGAAAAATTAATTATAAGACCATCTCCGATGAAAGTTAATCTTGAGTCACCTATGTTCTTACAAAGAATACAAGAAGATATTTGTGGACCTATTGACCCACCTTGTGGTCCATTTCGTTACTTTATGGTCTTGATAGATGCATCATCTAGATGGTTACATGTATTTTTATTGTCAACAAGAATGGTTGCTTTTGCCAAACTTCTTGCTCATATTATAAAATTAAGGGCTCAATTCCCTGATTATTCTATTAAGACAATTCGTCTCGATAATGTCGGTGAATATACATCTCAATCATTTAATGACTGTTGCATGTCAATTGGGATTAACGTTGAACACTCAGTTGCACATGTCCATACTCAAAATGGACTTGCAGAGTCTTTTATTAAAAGATTACACTTGATTGCTAGACCTTTACTTTTAAGGTCAAGTTTACCCACTTCTGTTTGGGGACATGCAATACTACATGCAGCTGCATTGGTCCGTTTCGACCAAGTTCATTTAATCATCATTCACCATTGAAAATTGTTTCTGGCCAGCAGCCTGATATCTCTCACTTAAAATTTTTTGGTTATGCAGTTTATGTCCCCATTTCTTCACCTAAAAGAACAAAGATGGGCCCACAAAGGCATCTTGGAATTTACGTTGGTTTGACTCACCATCTATAATAAAATATATTGAGCCCCTGACGGGCAATTTATTAAGGCAAGGTTTGCTGATTGCCATTTTGATGAGTCAGTTTTCCCGCCGTTAGGGGGAGATAAAACGTCACTTCCTGTAGAACGGCATAAAATTACATGGAATGTATCATCTTTTATTGATCCACGCACGAGTAGATGTGAGCAAGAAGTGAAAAAGATTATCCATTTACAAAACATTGCAAATCAATTGCCAGATGCATTCACTGATATTAAGAAAGTGACAAAATCTCATGTACCGGCTAGAAATGTACCCGTACGGATTGATATCCCTGAAGGACAACATGATGGCACATTAAAACCGTGCATGAAACGTGGACGCCCTGTTGGCGTTAAAGATAAGAACCCTCAAAAGAAAAAGGTACAAGTTATTACTCCCGAAGAGAAAATAGTTTCGAAACATGAAAGCGCGATAGAAAATTTGACTGATCAGTCTAAAGTAACTCCTGAAGAGGCACATGATAATGAACATATTTCAGAAGAGATCTCTTTGAATTATATGAGTACAAGGAAAGCTGGGATAGAAAGAAAATTACTATAGACAATATCTTTGCTTATAATGTCGCGCTTGATATTGTAAATGAGGATCCTGAACCAAAATCTATTGAACAATGTCGACATAGAAATGATTGGCCAAAATGGAAAGATGCGATACAAGCTGAATTAAAATTATTAGAAAATCGCAAAGTATTTGGACCAGTAGTCCAAACCTGAAGGTATAAAACCTATTGGATACAAATGGGTATTTGTAAGAAAACGAAACGAGAAAATGAAATTGTGAGATAAAAGGCATGACTTGTTGCACAAGGTTTTTCACAGAGACCTGGAGTCGATTATGATGAAACATATTCCCCTGTGATCGATGCAATCACATTACGATATTTGATCAGCTTAGCAGTCACAGAAAAACTTGATATACGGCTTATGGATGTTGTTACCGCATATTGTATGGGTCATTGGATAATAACATTATATGAAGATCCCAAAAGGATTCAAATTGCCTGAAGGAAATAACCAAAGATCTCATGGGTTATACTCAATCAAATTACAACGATCCCTATACGGATTAAAACAATCTGGAAGAATGTGGTATAATTGCCTTAGCGAGTACCTTGTTAGAGAAGGATATATAAAATCCAATTTGCCCATGTGTCTTCATCAAGAGATCTAAAAATGGATTCTCAATTATTGCAGTTTATGTTGATGACTTAAATCTTGTCGGAATTTCCGAAGAGCTCGCAGAAACTGCTAACTATCTAATGAAAGAATTTGAGATAAAAATCTCGGAAAGACAAAATTTTGTCTCGGCCTGCAGATCGAACATTTATCAAATGGAATTTTTATCCATCAATCTACCTATGTAGAAAAAATCTTGAAAAGATTTTATATGGATAAATCTCATCCACTGAGTAGCCCCATGATTGTTCGATCTTTAGATGTAAAGAAAGATCCATTCCGTCCTCGAGAGGATAATGAAGAATTATTAGGTCCGGAAGTACCATATCTTAGTGCTATTGGAGCTTTGATGTATCTTGCAAATTGTACAAGACCTGATATAGCATTCTCAGTAAACTTACTGGCAAGATATAGCTCAGAACCAACAAAATGACATTGGAATTGTGTTAAACATATATTACGTTATCTTCGTGGAACAACCGATATGGGCTTATTTTACTCAAAAAATTTAGAATCACAAGTTGTGGGTTATGCTGATGCTGGTTATCTATCTGACCCACATAAATAAAGATCTCAGAGTAGATATGTGTTTACTTGTGGTGGTGCTGCAATATCATGGCGCTCAGTGAAACAAATATTAGCAGCAACTTCTTCTAATCACTCAGAAATTCTGGCCTTGCATGAAGCAAGTCGAGAGTGCATATGGTTAAGAACGATGACTCAATATATCCGAGAATCATGTGAGTTATCTTCAACAAAGAATACTGGAACAATATTGTATGAAGACAATGTTGCTTGTATTGCACAAATCAGGAATGGCTACATCAAAGGCGACAGAACAAAGCATATATCACCTAAATTTTTCTACACTCATGAGCTACAGAAGAATGGTGACATTGACGTTCGGCAGATACAATCAAGTAAGAATTTTGCAGATTTATTCACTAAAGCAATACCAACAACAACATTCATAAAGATGATTCAGAATATTGGGATGCGTCAGCTAAAGGATCTCTTGCCAGCATCAGGGAGAGCGTGATCACTAATTCTCAAACTGTACTCTTTTTCCTTCGACCAAGTTTTTATCCCATTAGGTTTTTCTTGGCAAGGTTTTAACGAGGCATTTATCACGCTTACACATTTTGTGTAATATGTACTCTTTTTTCCTTCGTCCAAGTTTTTATTCCATTAGGTTTTTCTTGGCAAGGTTTTAACAAGACATATTCCATATTACATCGGACATCCAAGGGGGAGTGTTGTAAATATGGATGTCCCATGACTCTTAGTCATCCATAACTTATGTAACTCATGCTATTTGGTTTCATAACTTATGTAACTCGTGCCCTTTGATTTTATAACTCATGACCTTTGGCAATCCATTGTAAACCTATATAAAGGCCATATTGGATGAATGAAATGACACACAACTTTCTTCTCCATTTTCTCTTGTTGCTATCTCTAGTTTACAACAAATATTAATTTTTTTTATTTTTTATATTAATGTTAATGTTAATATTAATGTTAATGTTAATGTTAATATTAATTTTATTGTTAAGTTTAATGTTAATTTTAGTATTTAATGCTAACATTAACATTAATATTAACATTAATATTAAATTACTGATTAGAGTGAGGGAGGTTTTTAGGGGGTTTTCTAAGGGGGGCCTTTGATCCGCTTTTTATATATATATATATATATATATATATATATATATATATAATTGAAGAAAGGGTACTATATTAGGAATTAAAGGTAAATTTACAAGCAATTACTCAAGATCCCAGGATGCATCTCCTCACCAAAATTACAAACTCTTAATATCACATTCTATACTATTTAGCACTGAATGCGTAGAGGATTGCACACCCTCAAAAATTCTTCTATTCCGCTCCCTCCAGACGTGCCAAACAGCCGAGAGTAGCCTGATTCGAGCTTTATTGTAAATGCTGACACCACGAGACTACAGAGCGGCCATCTCCTGAATAATGTCGTGAAACCCGTTAGCGTGAGAGGGAGGCAAGCCGATTTTGACTTGACAGTTCTGCCAGATGGCCCCCGACCAATTACAACGGAAGAAGATATGATCTCTGGTCTCTCGACCTCCTCCACATAGCACACACTCAAGATCAGGAATAGAGATGCCGAACTTGTGTAGCCTATCTTTGGTCAAGAGCCGATCTCGGGCCGCCTTATACGCACATAACTGCCATTTCACTGCCGTACCCTTGGGCCAGACGACTTCCGTCCACTCCAATGTCTGTCCATGCTGACGCACATTCTCATATGCCACCATACTGGAGAAGTTTCCATCTACTGAACCCTCCCACGCCCAGTGATCAATACCGCCCCCGCGTGCTATGGGCACGCTGCTGAGTACTTCTGTCAGCCAGTGACCAAAAGGTCTGGCCGTGAGCTCCCATTCACCATCATTTAACAGTACAACCACCTCTTCCGACTTCCCGTATAGCTCGTACAAGGGCCACTCGAATCTATCAATAAGACTCTGGTGTTTTAACCAAGGGTCGAACCATAAATTAGTCGAACTCCCATCATGTATGACCCTATTGATGTTAGATTTCAGAGAATGTCGAATACGTAACATATTTTTGAAGGTCACCGAAAAGTTGTTGTCTATATTCAGAATTCAGAAGTTCCCAGTGCGCACGTATCTATTGTATATATATATAGACCCAGTGGAGGCGAGTTCGAGCCCCAGTGGAGGCGAGTTCACCATAAGTACCCATTGCTTCAAATATATATATATATATATATATATATATATATATATATATATATATATATATATATATATATATATATATATATATATATATAAGTCAGGTTTAGGATTCTTCGAGTAATATGAAACATGAATTCAAGCCAATCCGATTTTTGATCGGGCTCAAATATTTTAACCCAAATATGAGTCCGAACCGAAAATCTTCAACCTTAACCCAACCCATTAACGAATTTATCCGACCGAACTCGGATTTAGTCCGTCCAATTTGCACCCCTAGTATACAACATCCCCTAATATTTTGTTATTATATAATAAATTAGAATAAAATATACGTACAAAGCATGTGCACAACTGCCAGTGAAAAATAGAAAGCTAAGAGCATCTCCAACCCTATTGTCTTGTTAAGTGTTGTGAGTCTTAGGTGGCTCCTATGTGGCATGAGCCACAAGACAATGTCTTGTTTATGTGGCAAAATTATATCTCAAAGACAATGAGATAGAAAAACTCTCTCCAATGCAAAAGTATTGAGAAGACAATAAAAAATATTTTTTCCAACTTCCAAGGCAACTTTTAAGACAACTACTCATCTTCTTCTTTTTTCTAATATTTTTTATTCATAATTGATGACATGGAAAAGAAGACATTGTCAAGTGCATTGTCTAGAACAAGACAATCAACTTCACAATATCTTCTTTAATTTTTGCCACATAAGCTTCACAATTGACTTGACAATTGCATTGGAGAAGAACTTTTGAATAAAATTTTGTCATTCCTATGTGGCATTAACTTTTTTCCAAAGTCACAATAGGGTTGGAGATGCTCTAAGTCCAAAGGGGAAATTTATGAAATGCCCAAAAAACGAAAAAGTTTTATGAAAAATCCACGACACAATAACATTTCATCGCGTGCCCAGAATTAGCAAAAAATATATAAAGAGGGTTCCGAATGACCTTTTTGCCCTTCCTTCTAATTTATTGAAAACACCCACGAAACTACTCTTAAAAAAAACGTTTCGATACTTCATCTTCTTCCATACGCTGCTCACTTTCGAATCTAGGTTTTCTCCTCAAAAATCTTCAAAAACTCGTCGAAAAATTTCGGAAAGACCGAGACAAACAGCAAAAGTGCTAAAACGGAGGTCCAAACATCATTTTTTTGCGATTCTAAAATTTTGGAAGGCCGTCTATCGAAAAAGCTGTTACTTTCAGGCTCCTCGAAGATACGGTCATTTTGGGACAAACCGGACCTCGTTTTGACCTCCCAGTCAAAAGTTATGGCCCTTCAAAGTTTCAACTGACCATAAAATGCAGGAGAATGGTCATTCTCCGTGTTAGAACACGAAAATGTTAATTTCGCATGAGGGTGGCCATTCTCCGTGTAGTAACACGGAGAATGTCATTCTCCGTCTTAATTTACACGGAGAATAGACATTCTCTGTGTTAGAAACACGGAGAATGACATTCTCCGTGTAAATTAACACGGAGAATGACATTCTCCGTGTTAAATAAAACGGAGAATGGCCATTCTCCGTCTTAATTTACACGGAGAATGGCCATTCTCCGTGTAATTTAGCACGGAGAATGGTCATTACAGTGTTAAAACGCAGGAGAATGGCCATTCTCCGTACTAGAAACACAGAGAATGCCATTCTCCGTGTTAAATAAAATGGAGAATGGCCATTCTCCGTGTAATTTAGCACGGAGAATGGTTATTACAGTGTTAAAACGCAGGAGAATGACCATTCTCCGTGTTAAATAAAACGGAGAATGGCTATTCTCCGTGTAATTTAGCACGAAGAATGGTCATTACAGTGTTAAAACGCAGGAGAATGGCCATTCTCCGTGTAAATTAACACGGAAAATGTCATTCTCCATGTTAAATAAAACGGAGAATGGCATTCTCCGTCTTAATTAAAACGGAGAATGACATTCTCCGTGTTAATTTACACGGAGAATGGTTATTTCCAGTGTTAAAACGTAGGAGAATGACCATTCTCCGTGTAATTTAGTACGGAGAATGGCATTCTCCGTTTCTAAATTACACGGAGAATGGTCATTCTCCGTGTTAGAAACACGAAGAATGTCATTCTCCGTGTAAATTAACACGGAGAATGTCATTCTCCGTGTTAAATAAGACGGAGAATGGCATTCTCCGTCTTAATTAAAACGGAGAATGACATTCTCCGTGTTAATTTACATGGAGAACGGTTATTCCCAGTATTAAAACGTAGGAGAATGACCATTCTCCGTGTAATTTAGTACGGAGAATGGCATTCTCCGTTTCTAAATTACACGAAGAATGGCCATTCTCCGTGCTAAATGACACGGAGAATGGTCATTCAAATGTTAAAACACAGGAGAATGGCCATTCTCCGTGTTAGAAACACGGAGAATGCCATTCAACACGGAGAATGGCATTCTCCTTGTTAAAAATGTAGGAGAATGACTATTCTTCGTGTGATATCGACGGAGAACAGTTGACAGAAACCTAATTTTTTCGTTTTTTTTTTTGTTTTGTGGAAAGAAATTTGACATGAATAAAGATTCAAGAGTTTTCGTTCTTCTTTCAAAACGATGCTAACTCTTATGGAAAAGAAGAAGAAGATCTTCTCTCCATAATTGACCTAATTGTCGGAGAAGAAGAAGAAGAAGAAGAAGAAGAAGATGAGCGATGATCGGAGTTCGACTGAAAAAAAAAGCATGGTGAACTACGAACGATCTTTGCGATCTCTGCTGAAGATGAGAGCAATGGAATTCAGATCTCTCGTGAAGAAGAAGAAGAGAATCGCAATCCAGATCTGAGTTTGTGCGGAGGGGTAGTTATGGTATTAATTTTGTAAATACAGAGCATCTAAGGGGAATCTTTGAATATTTGACGTGGAATTATATAATTCTGGGCATTTCATAAAACCCATCTTGCGGGGTGGATTTTTTATACAACCCAACCCCGAAATTGGGTTTCTCAGCTAGGGGTGCAACTCGGGCGGGCTAAACCCGAACCCGATCGGGTAAACCCGTTAATGGGTTGGGTTAGGGTTGAAGATATTCGGGTTTGGGCTCGGGCTCGGGTTAAAATATTTGAACCCGATCGAAAATCGGGTTGGGCTTGGGTTCATGTGTTGGGTAACCCGAAGAACCCGAAACCCGACATATATATATATATATATATATATATATATATATATATATATATATATATATATATATATATATATATATATATATATATATTTTATGCTACTTAAATAAAAAGTTTAACTATAATTTTTTTCACCCGAACTCTTCAATTCCTTGTCCTAAATCTCATTTCAGTTTTATTTTGTAATGATAGGCTTGATTGCTATTTGATTATGCATTTAATATTACTCTTGTTTAAAATTATTTCAAATATCATATTAGAGTCCGATAAACCTGATGGACCCGACTTAAATAAAACGGAGAATGGCTATTCTCCGTGTAATTTAGCACGAAGAATGGTCATTATAGTGTTAAAACGCAGGAGAATGGCCATTCTCCGTGTAAATTAACACGGAAAATGTCATTCTCTATGTTAAATAAAACGGAGAATGGCATTCTCCGTCTTAATTAAAACGGAGAATGACATTCTCCGTGTTAATTTACACGGAGAATGGTATTTCCAGTGTTAAAACGTAGGAGAATGACCATTCTCCGTGTAATTTAGTACGGAGAATGGCATTCTCCCTTTCTAAATTATACGGAGAATGGTCATTCTCCGTGTTAGAAACACGAAGAATGTCATTCTCCGTGTAAATTAACACGGAGAATGTCATTCTCCGTGTTAAATAAAACGGAGAATGGCATTCTCCGTCTTAATTAAAACGGAGAATGACATTCTCCGTGAATTACATGGAGAACGGTTATTCCCAGTGTTAAAACGTAGGAGAATGACCATTCTCCGTGTATTTAGTAGGAGAATGGCATCTCCGTTTCTAAATTACACGAAGAATGGCCATTCTCCGTGCTAAATGACACGGAGAATGGTCATTCAAATTTTAAAACACAGGAGAATGGCCATTCTCCGTGTTAGAAACACGGAGAATGCCATTCAACACGGAGAATGGCATTCTCCTTGTTAAAAATGTAGGAGAATGACTATTCTTCGTTGATATCGACGAGAACAGTTGACAGAAACCTAATTTTTCGTTTTTTTTTTTGTTTTGTGGAAAGAAATTTGACATGAATAAAGATTCAAGAGTTTTCGTTCTTCTTTCAAAACGATGCTAACTCTTATGGAAAAGAAGAAGAAGATCTTCTCTCCAAATTGACCTAATTGTCGGAGAAGAAGAAAGAGAAGAAGAAGAAGAAGAAGATGAGCGATGATCGGAGTTCGACTGAAAAAAAAGCATGGTGAACTACGAACGATCTTTGCGATCTCTGCTGAAGATGAGAGTAATGGAATTCAGATCTCTCGTGAAGAAGAAGAAGAGAATCGCAATCCAGATCTGAGTTTGTGCGGAGGGGTAGTTATGGTATTAATTTTGTAAATACAGAGCATCTAAGGGGAATCTTTGAATATTTGACGTGGAATTATATAATTCTGGGCATTTCATAAAACCCATCTTGCGGGGTGGATTTTTTATACAACCCAACCCCGAAATTGGGTTTCTCAGCTAGGAGTGCAACTCGGGCGGGCTAAACTCGAACCCGATCGGGTAAACCCGTTAATGGGTTGGGTTAGGGTTGAAGATATTCGGGTTTGGGCTCGGGCTGGGTTAAAATATTTGAACCCGATCGAAAATCGGGTTGGGCTTGGGTTCATGTGTTGGGTAACCGAAGAACCCGAAACCCGACATATATATATATATATATATATATATTATATATAATATATATATATTATATATATATATATATTTTTTTTTTATGCTACTTAAATAAAAAGTTTAACTATAATTTTTTTCACCCGAACTCTTCAATTCCTTGTCCTAAATCTCATTTCAGTTTTATTTTGTAATGATCGAGGCTTGATTGCTATTTGATATGCATTTAATATTACTCTTGTTTAAAATTATTTCAAATATCATATTAGAGTCCGATAAACCTGATGGACCCGACCCAACCCGATCCTCCGGACTTGGTCTTGGGCTTCATATGTTGAACCCGAAGTCGGGTCGGACTTGGGCTTGGGCTATGCTTATGATCTATTGGGTTGGGCTCGGGTTGACCTCAAATCCGACCCAACCCGCCCGAGTTGCACCCCTATTCTCAGCAATTTCCAGAAGTCCAAACCCAGCCTTGGGCCCACTCACTTGAGACACTGGGGGGCCTACTCTTCTTCTTCCCAACAAAAACTGCTCATGGGTTCATTCATCCTCCTCTCTCTCTTTCTCTCTGTATATATGTTATAGATCTCTCCTCTTTCGTCTCTCCCTGTAACGATCGCATCGGGGTGAGATTTCTTTAGATCTCTCCTCAGAATTAAGAATTGAGCACCGAATTCCCTATAGATCTGAATTATTCTCTTCTTCCTTTTTTTTTTCAGGTGAAGGATCGATTTTGCGGAGTCATTCGGGATCGTCACAATGGTATAAGCCTGCCTGCTTTCTTTTTCTCTACTTCTTTTTAACTTCGTTTTTTTTCTATTTTAGGTCGAATATTATGTGTCGGAAACCTAAATGCAATAAAAAAAATTCGGATCTAGATTGGGGTTTAGGTCAAACTTTATTTTTTCTGTAACCAAGGACGATCCCTAGCATTATTTGATTTTGGACGGAGAAACGAACCGGATAAGAGATTCGGATTCGGTTCGGTTTGAAATTTTTTTGGTTCGGTTTCGGTGTTGAAAATACTAAAATTACTTATTCAGATTCGGTTTTGGGTTTCAGTTTCGGTAAGGTCCAAAACCGAAAATCGAATAAGACTTACTCAATTATGTAAATAGGCTCAATTTTATGCATATTTTGTGATTAAAAATGTGTATTTTTGTGTATTTTTGACAAATATGTATGTGTTTTAAGATCCAATTTTGGTAATTTAACAATTAGTTCAACTTTGGGTGCAACTGTGAAATGCAACAATTTTATTCATAAAAGTGTATTTTTTAATATAATTTAACCACAATTCCAAAGTTTGGCCAGCCCATTAAACGTTAAAATAGTCCAACCGAATTAACCAAATCGATTATCGGTTCGATTTCCGTTATGGCTAATTTCGGTTCGATTTCGGTTTTGGATTTTTTTTTTTTTTGAAATCCGGTTTATTCAGTTTTGACTATTTCGGTTTGGTTGAAGCCGAGCAAACCGAACGCTCACCCTAATTGCTCCTAGTTCTCTCAGTATGGTGGCCCTCTAGGATTTGTTGAGAAGCTAGACGATCATGACAACTTCTGGAATTGGGCTTCATCCTTCTCGGCAAGGTATAGGTTGTGATGGTATGCATGCTGATGTCGTCATATAGTTCTTCTCGCAATTCATGGAATGAGAGCTCAACTATATCTATGTTTCCCAAATTTTGCTCCGACCATCTATATGAGTGAAGTTCACAATACTAATAAACGGTATGAGTTTCCTGATTGCGGTGTTGGAATTTGCGGAATAATACTTGTTGCGTATCAAGGGGGTAAAAACCTTGTTGAATAATTTGTTTCATGGTTGGCCAACATAAAATATGATTCAGATTCCGAAGGGCGCGTGGACTACTGCTTGTGCCACCAAGATGAAGCCCCACCTTTGAGGCGATACACCATCCAAACTTGCCGATGCTCTGGAATCTCCATGCACTAGAAGGAAGCCTCACTTCCAAGTTCTGAGATCCGACACATGAGATCCGACACAGGACCATCTCCATCTTGAGTTGGCCACTTAATGGAGGAATGTCAGCCTTCATCTCGAAATCTCCGAATCGTTTCGGTTGAGCACCTTGAAGAGCCTCGTCATCTTAACCTTCTTCGTAATCTGATTGACAAACTCGCTTGCCCTGTGGGACTCGATCACGATTAGCTCTTCCATTAGGGTTCTCCAACAATTATCGCATTTGATTTGTGAGGATCGTAACTACAACAAGAAAGCCTTTATCCCAAAATTTGGGGTCGGCTGTTTGAATCCTTTTATTCCATTCAGCTCTTCTAAGGTTAATGTCCTCAACTCTTTTAAGGTCAATGTCTTTTGTAACACTAAGAAAAAATATATTATTCTTTAAAATCTCAATCCATGTTTGTCTAGACTACCTCTAGTCTTAACTGCTGCTTTAATTTTAACTCCTCCTTACTGGAATATCTCTTCGTCTGCGTTGTTCCACTTTTACATGTTGTTAGAGAGCATGTGCTGTTAACAATGTTGCAAAAAACGGCCTGGGCGGCCGACTAGTCGGCGACTAGTCGGCAGTCGGCCGCCGCCGACTCGATTTTGCACCTGGGCGGTCCAAAAATCGGACAACGCAAGAAGTCGGCCTAGTCGGCCCTGGGCGGCTAGTCGACGCTAGTCGGCCGCCTAGGCAGCAGAAAAGCAAAAAAAAAAAAAAAAAAAAAAAACGGGTGAAAGAGGAAACCCGACCCGTACCCAAATTGGGTTCAAAAATCTAACATTCTTACAGCAGTAGCAGCCAACAAACAGCTGTTCCCAAAAAAAAAAAAAGAGAGAAGAAGAGTTCGAAGAAGAAGAGTTCGAAGAAGAAGATTGAAAAACCTAACCTCGGCTTCCCGCCGACCTCAGAGCGCCACCGTAGACCGCTGACCGTCGTCGTCAGCCGCCGAGCGCTCGTCCCGCCGACCTCAGCGCCACCGCCACGCTCGTCCCTCCGGCCGCCGACCTCAGCGCCACCGAGCCAAGTTCGAAGAAGAAGGTTCTTCTTCCTTTGCTTCTTCTTCTTCCTTTGCTTCTTCTTCTCCTTTTTTTTTTTTGGTGAACAACACTGAGCAGCATCTGCTGCTGCACGTTTAAACCCCCACCCACACACGTGATGGTGCACTTGCAAGCACAGTGCAATTTTTTTTTTTTTTTTTTGCATTGAAAGCAACAGCAGCAGTGGAACAGCACCACACGTTTTTTTTGTTTGTTTGCATTGACTCAATCAAAGCAACAGCAATACCACCACCACACACAGACTCACAGTGCAATTTTTTTTTTTTTTGCATTGAAAGCAACAGCAGCAGTCTGAAAGGAACATCACCACCACCACCAAACGTTTTTTTTTGTTTTTTGCATTGAAAGCAACAGCACTACCACCACCACACTTTTTTGTTTGTTTGTACATTGACTCAAAGCAGCACCACCACCACACGTTTTTTTTTTCCCCTCCTGCTTCTCCTGCACAGTAGTGACACTACAGTGAGTACACTGAACAGCAGCATATATTATGTGTAATGATATTTAATATCATTCAATTGTTGGTTTTTTTTCCTTGCTCTCTCCTTTTTTTTTGGTTTATTTACTTGTTATGATATTTAATATCATTCAATTGTTTAATAGATATGACTACTTCGTCGGCCGCTTCCAATTCCAATGTTGGTGAAATGGCAAGTGATTTAAACATCCAAAATGCTCTCAAACGTGCATCCGGTGACGTTGGATGGGATTATGGTGAACTTGTGGATGTGAAGGCATTAGATCGAGTTCGATGCAAGTTTTGTTCAAAGATTGTGTCCGGAGGAATCTACCGGCTCAAATGTCATGTAGCCGGTCGTGCCGGAAATGTGAAAGCTTGCAATAAAGCCTCCAAAGAAGCAATACAAGCATGTGTAGAGGCACTTGATGGTGCTAAGAGGAAGAAGACACAAAAGCAAAACGAAGAGACGGAACTTAGAAAGAAGTTTCGACATCACATGATGCTATGGAAATGGATGCCGACATTGAACTAGTCACGAGACCGAAAAGGTCTACTATGGATAGATTTGTGGAGATCAACCCAGAAAAAAATAAAGAATCAACAATGTTTACAAAACAAGCTAATTTGACGGTGTTGATGGACAAGAAGAAGGTGATGGATACACAACATATATAGCACGGTGGGTCATTGAGAGTGGCATTCCTTTCAACGCCATTCAAAATGATAGTTTCAAGCTAATGACTGAGGCTATTGGACAGTTTGGTCCAGGATTACCTACGCCAAGTCGATATCGGTTGAGTGGTCCATGTTTGAATGCGGAGGTGTCGAGAGTTAAGGACTCTCTAAAAAGCATGAAGAAGAGTGGGCTATATCCGGTTGTTCCATTATGACCGATGCTTGGACCGACCGCAAAAGGAGAAGCATTATGAACTTGTGTGTCCATTGTAGAGAAGGGATCTCTTTCATTTCTTCGAGAGAAGATTCCGATGCATCTCATACGGGGTCCTACATATTTGAGTATGTCGATAAATGCATCGACGATATAGGACAAGAAAAGGTGGTGCAAGTTGTGACAGATAATGCTTCAAACAACATGGCGGCGGCTACTTTGATGACTACCAAAAGGCCTAATTTATTTTGGACTTCTTGCGCCACACATACGGTGAACCTTATGCTTGAGGCAATTGGTAAACTTCCAAGGTAAGTCTCGTCTCATAAACTCTTAGTTCATTATTTAATTACTTGATTTGCTTCATTACTTATTTAATTTGTAAACTTTCAAGGTTCAAGAGTACAATTGATAAGGCAAGGGCCTTAACTATCTTCATATTCTCATCACTCAACCTTGAGTATGATGAGAAAGTTGACAAAGAAGCGTGACATTGTACGACCGGGAGTCACAAGATTTGCAAGTAATTATCTTACTTTGCAAAGTTTGGTGGAGAAGAAAGAACAACTAAGGCATATGTTTGCTTCCGAAGAATGGGCCCGGAATTCACATTCCAAAAGTGTGAAGGGAAAAGTGGCATATGCAACCGTTGTTAGCCTATCTTTTTGGAAGTCGGTGAACTCATGCTTGATTGTTTTCCGGCCATTAGTGAAAGTCCTCCGCCTTGTTGATAGTGATAGGCCATCTATGCCATGGTTGTATGGAGAACTTGAAGTGGCAAAAAAAGAGATCAAGGAGGAAGTCTATAGTGGACTTGAAAAGAATTATAAACCAATACTTGACATTATCGAAAGTAGATCCAAGGGTAGACTTGATTCCAATTTGCACTTGGCGGGATATTTCCTTAATCCATACTATTTTGCAAAGAATAGAGTGGAGATCGGAGATGATGTAGCTTGTATGGAAGCTATGCTCGATTGTGTGGAGAAATTCTTTCCCGATGACTTGAACACTCAAGTGAAAGTGAGTGACGAAGAATTAATCATGTACAAGAATTTGGTGGAAATGTTTGGAAGAAAACAAGCGGAACTTTCCTATCAAACTAAAGGTGTCAATGAATTTAATCCCGGTAAGTCTTGACTCCTTAACTCACTTCATTACTTTACTTCATTGACTAATTACTTATCTACATGTTTTTTTGTATGATAATAAATACTAGCCGGATGGTGGAGTAATTATGGTGGCAATGCACCAAACTTGAAGAAGATGGCAATTAGAATCCTCTCCTTGACCACAAGTTCATCGGGTTGTGAGAGGAATTGGAGTACTTTTGAAGGGGTATGCCACTTTTATTTTATTTTTTGATATTCTTCATCTAACTAACTAGAATGTTCTATAAAATATTGTAGGTGCATACAAAAAAGAGAAATAGACTTGATTCGGAAAGATTGAACAAGTTGGTGTATGTCCAATTCAACTCCAAACTTCACAATAAGAAGAAAAGAGTAAATGATGATAAAGATGTTCTTCAAGCGGATGATTGTACTCATGCTCAACATTGGTTGGTTGATGGATGGATGATGAGAGTGATGTTGATCCCGTCACCGGAGCTACATGGGAGGTACTTGACCAAGCGGTGGGAGCAAATGAACTACTTGAACCTAGGAGGAGCTCTAGGATCACAAGAGAACTTGATGAGGAAGAGTTCATCTCGGAGGCCGAAGAAGATGATGGAGATGATGACTTTGAGTCCGATGAAGAAAGAGATGTGCCATTAGTGGATGAGCACGATGATATCTTTGATAATTGAGCACTTTAATCTATCTCCTTTTCTTTTTGTGACATTTTGATTATGTACAAGACTTTGGAATTTGGGTACTTAAGTTAATATTTTGATGTCATGTGATATATATTGCATAATTATATTTTTTTATTGCATATATATATATAAAAAATTCAAAATCGACTAATCCGACTAGTCCCCGACTAGTCCGATTAATCCCTAGTCCCCGCCAACCGCCTAGCGGCCGACTAGCGATTTTACAACCTTGGCTGTTAATATTCCCGCTCTTGTTGTCGATGGAATCAAGTTCTTCTGGGGTGATACAGTTGCTTCTATCATTCATCTCGGTATTCATGAGATCAATGAAAAATGGAGTAAAGGAAACAAATGAACACTCTGACTGGATAGAAGTAGCTCTGATACCACATGACACATGACGATATAGACTGAACAATGCCTTACAAGAAACTATAGAAATTAGAATTAGGAAGCTGTGTCGTCTCTCTCTCTAAACCTCCCTCTCTCTCTCTCTCTCTAAACCTCCCTCTTTCTCAAGTGCCTCCAAAAGGAAATCATGATTATTATTTTTTTTTTTTCCTTTGACTCCTACTGCGTCTTGAATCTTGTTAGCAAGGTTCTAACTTCTAAACGGCAGGTGCGCGGCGAAGAGAGTCCGCCTACCGCCTAGGCCGCCTAAGCACCGCTTAGGCAGTTGATATATTTTGAACATTTTTTTACTATTTTACTTTTTTTTTTTTTACATAATATTCATATTTTAAGGGTGTTCCATGCATAATTAAGTTATAGAACGCAGATTTTATAAAGTTTTAGTTTTGTAAAAGTTGAACCATATGCCCATAATGCTTACAAAATCTTTTTGGTCAAAATATCTTGTTAGGTATTACTCTGTCTAAGTGTCTGCCTACGCTGCCTCACTTCCGTCTATGCCGTCAATCTCCGTTGGCCGTCTACTCCACCGCCTACGAAAAAGCGTGTGGAGAGAGACCGCTTACCTCCTAGGCGGCTGCCATTTAGAACACTGCTTGTTAGGCACTTAGTCTTAAGACCTGATGAAACTAACTGAACTATGATACATGAAAGTATTTCAAACAACCATTTAACTCCTTTACTCGATTTTTGGTACATGTTCGTTGTGCAACATGTCATGATTATGACGGACAATTCAAAATTGTCTCAGGTTGAAGAGTTCTTTGATACATGTACCAAATTACATAATCGCTAGCATACAAGTTCTTATTTTAGCACATCTAGAAATTTGAATTTGATAGAAAATTTAGGTTCTGCTTGGTAACGGTGTTTTCATCGGTTCTGGAGTATTTTTGAACCGACTGTTTATGAAAACCTATGCTTGTTAATTTTTTTAGGCACTGGTTTTGGCTGCTCAAACCCTCCCCCAAAATCGGTGTAATATAATTTGGGTGGCTTTATAAACACCCAAAATTGATAGGTTTTGAGGGATTTTATTATTTAATTCCATTTATATCCTCACCAAGAATATATAATTATAACTACTAATACCCTACCCTATTTAATCTGATTCGTGTAAAAAAATTCAAAACTGCTCGTTAGTGAATTACCAAGCATGGATTGAACTGGTTTAAAAGCCGTTACTTAAAAACCACCCAAAATTGGACCTCTCATAACCGGTACTCTAAAAACACCTTATAACCGCTACCCTACTATTGCCAAGCATACCCTTAGTATATATAAAATAAAATATTATTTTATTGATATCTGAAATTTCAATCTCTCTCTCACTGATATATATTTGATGTCCGACATCCGATATCTCAAAACCCAAACCGATATGAACCTGATATTCGATATCTTGAATATTGTTCATTACTAGAAGCATTAGGAGCATATATAATTGCAGGAGTAGAAGCGTACAACTTACGCAGTATCTTTTCTGAAGATTGAATTATCATGTTACTCATCTACATAAAAATAGTATAGGAAACATCCTTTGGTACTTTGATTCACGTAGGTCTAAAACTTAATATATCCAAGATATCAATCATTTTACTTGAAAAGGAACATCAAAATGAACATGTAGAGAATGAAATTTAACTAACATTGTAAATAAAGTAAATCTTAAAATACTTGAAGAGCCCAAACTAAAATCCCTAAACTCTTATTCAAGATTGGCAAGACCGTCAAAATAAAAACTTAAGGAGGCACATATAGTAGTTAGATTTTGAACCTTGTTTCTAACGTTGAAAATGAGTTGAATGCCCAAAGTTATAATCAAGTTAAGTTTCACTTATTGTTTGCTATCTTGTTATCCAGCATCTAGATGTTGCCTGTATTGATTTTTCTCAACATCTAGTATGTTTTAAAGGCTTCGTCTTGTGCGACGAAATTATATAGTGGGGTAAGGCTTTCATACATCTTGACCCTCTTGAGGCCCTGCATAAGCAGGAGCATCGTGACACTTAAACGCCCTTATCTACTAAAGTATGTTTTGATATGAAAGATCTCTCCTGTATCATTAATCATCTATCCTGAACTGTGTTGAAGTATATCAGGGACTATGGCATTTGGTTAGAGAAAATGATAATTTTTCTTTGTAGAATTACTAAATTTGGAGTAATTGAGTGGACACTAAATCAGCCAATTATCTTATTTGCTAAAGAGTTATTCGGAGTCATGGCATGTTTCCTATCCTGTTTTAGTATAAGTTATTTTAGGCATGGACTCTGATAATTAATAATTGAAAGGTGGTCCGGATGTATGGAGTGTAGCTTATGTTTTAGAATTATTCATTGTTATGTATAAACTTTAATAATAAAATTCAATTTGCTGACTATCTTCTCTGTGCAGGTTGTTCTTGCAGCCTCTGTCATTAGTAAGTCTGGAAAAGGTGAGTCTGTACCACCTATAAAGTGCATGTGTTCTATTTCTCATACTTGTTAGTTCTCAGCTTCATTTACTTTACTAGTATATATAAACTGAGATCACTTTGGTAATGGTGGATGTCATGGGACTGTTTCACATTCAATAAAAGATAACGGAATAAAGAAAAGGAAATAAATAATGCCTTCTACACTTTTCAGAACTTCAATCAGCAAGTATTCTACGCTTTTTGTGTTTTGACAATGTTAATGAAATCCAAAATTTGCATTACATTTACTGGGACTATATGTAACTCTAAGCCCAAACATGGACTTATTTCAACATATCTTCTCTCCTTAAATGTACTTCAGTTACATCTTTTTCATGCCTATATTAGTGGGATGGAGCTTGTCCATATTCAATCCCTGACTCTCCGGTTTATCTGTAGACGCCAACACATACTCACATAAATCTTTGTTTCAAGCATTATGTTGATAAATATATCTACACCCACACATTCATAAGGTCCTGAAGAACTGAATCATTATCCCTTTTTTGTTCATTTCTTGTATTCCAAATTTGTAAGTACCATAATAACACATAGTAATACATGTCTATTTGAAAATTTTATCATGAATGCCTACATTATACATAGGTCTTACTTAAGTACCCTGAAACATTTTTTTTTATACTTTTATTCCCTGAACTATTTATTTCTATCAAGTTTGATACTCTGAGCTTTTTTTTCAATTGCATACCTTTAACTCTCTCCTTTTCAAGTTGGGGCTATCAGAAATGCCAAAAAATAAATCCTTATTAAAAAAAAACTTAATCTTTTAAAAATACCCTAACCCTCCGCCAATCGCCTCTCCCCACTTCCACAAGCCACCTCCCCAGTCTAATGGGGGGGGGAGGTGGGTGGGGGGTGCCTGCATGAAAATTGCAGCTGCCATATTCATGGAAGAAGGGCCATGACAGGGCTGGCGTGGTAGCGACAACGGTGGAGGCATGGGGGGTTAGTTTTTTTTTTTCTTTTCTTCTTCTACAATACAGGTTTTCTTTCTCCTATTTTTATGGGTACAAATCTTATGGAGGGGAAAAAAGGTTCTAAATAGTCATGATGGGAGTGGGAAGGCTGACTAGTGGGGAGGGTTTAGCTTGGAAATACTTAAATAGTTCAAGGTATTTTTTTTGTAAACAACAAAGTTCGGGGTATTAATGTGAAAAATGTGATAGTTCAGGGTATTTAGGTGAATTAGCCTTATACATATGATTTTTTTTTTCTAACATCTCCTAAACAAATAAGTGTTGTGTGTGTGCTTGTGGTTTGTGTCTATTTTATGGATAAAATGTAAATATGTTGTATGTATGCATTCACAAAATTCTGACAGACCAAATCATACTCCCACTCTTGTTTGATTACGCGGATTTGTAACAATTAAATGGTCTTATTTTTCAACATTTATTTTCCGAGCAAATAAGATTCTATATTGAGATTACTTAAAAGGATTGTTGGAATTGTTGTTTGTATTATTTGCCGGACTTGTAGATTTTTTTATTTCTTAAAAGTTTAAGGGTTGCTGAAATTCTTTGAACCATTAAAGTTTATAAATGATTGATTTCTGAATGTAGTCTTATCATTGTCTAGAGTATCAACCTTTAACCTTCCTGTAAATTGCTCGAGCAAGTTCAACTTTTGGGATTGATTACTTGAAGCCATGGCCACATTTGCAATCATTTGCAAATGTTGTGCTGCATTGCATACATTGTAACTAGTGACTTGTCATCTAGCTACGCAACTATAGTAGCAACCTAGGCGTCGCCTAGGCCTAGGCCTAGGCGGCCGCCGGTCGAACCGAAAACCTCTTTTTGTGCGCCTCTTCGGACCTGTGCAGCTATGCAGATTTTGACTTTTTTTTTAAATTTTTTTTAAATTTTTATGCTTAGTTGTATCGTGGATATGTTGTTTGAATTTTAAAAATCTACATTTCATATTTCAAAAAATTATGAATTGTATGGATTTAGCACATGTTTGGATGTCAAATTTCAAATTTGTATTATGGATTTCAAATTTCAAATTCAACAACAACAAAAAAATTGTTCGTCCACCTAGGCGTCCTAGGCGCTAGGCGGCCCTCCGCTACACCGAATCCACCTAGCGAATTTTAGAACATTGGAGAAAAATGACTTAGGTGGTTTGGACATGTGCAGTGCAAACCAATAAATGCTCCTATGAGGAGCGATAATATAGTAGTTAATGGAGCCGTTAGGAGTAGAGGTTGGCCTAGAAGAACATAGTTTGAATTGTTAAAGAAGGATATGAATTTTGTTAACGTTATAGAGGATATGACCCTTAACAGAGCTAAATGGAAGCAAATGATTCATACAGCCGACCCCAGAAATTTGGGAAAAGCTTTGTCGTTGTTGTTGTTGTGGTGAATCCTTACTTTTATTCAACTCTCTTAATGGCCATCACCACCTAACATTAACAAGTGCTGCTGTCGTATATTGTTTTCGGTCTCAATCCATTCAAAGTTTCTTTAGCTTTACACCTACTTATAGCACCTCCTCTAACTGATACCATCTCTTCTCCATCTGCTGTATCTATTGACCACTGTCCGGAGTATCTTGGGCGTCTTAAATTGCTCCTC
The DNA here is from genome assembly GCA_029216955.1 of Iris pallida. Lineage (NCBI taxonomy): Eukaryota > Viridiplantae > Streptophyta > Magnoliopsida > Asparagales > Iridaceae > Iris > Iris pallida. The sequence continues at coordinate 45,347 of JANAVB010001808.1, forward strand.
GATAACATTTATATGTCTTATTCTACCACTAAGATATTCCTCAAGGAACCAATCTCGGAACCATCGTACCTTCTGCATATTTGGAAGGTCTTCTTCATTTTTCTATATTCTTTACGCTGAACTTTGAATTGGTGTTGAAACCATTCTCTAAATTCTCTATTTTCTTCGCTGTAATATTCTTTTTTACAGCACTCAATCATAGCTGGTGAAAGTCTATAATCCATTAAAAATTAAATGCCATTTCCGACATTGTCGGTTCCTCATCTAATTTAGAAGACTGAGAATCTGATTTGGGAAGCATATTTGGGTGAACCACATTAGATTCATTTATTTGAAGCTTTTTTATTTTGCTTTCTTCTATTAGAAGATTCACCTTTGATTGCTTATCTGAGATGGATTTCTCAGTTATGAATCTCCTGGAACTTGATGTGGAGATTCTGGCTTTTATTTATGGAGTAAATCTAACTTCCACATCGCCATCTGGAGTCTGAATTATTTGGTCTATTTCCGAATCCATTATGGGTTTCGGAGGAACAGCCATATTCAGAGTCCATTCATTAGGAAAGTTTATTTCTTCCCATTTAATGATTCTATTAGTAGCTACTTTAGTAGTCAAAAGATTAGTCTCTACTAAAGTAGTCTGTCCTGGTTTAGTAAGGTGTTTAGCCTTGGGGGCTAAAGTATTTAACACCTTAAAGTGAACTCTATAGATTATAGCTATAATTTCAGATCCAGGAAGAAAATTATAACCAAATGTCTTTAAATTTAAAGACAGCTTCTAACAGGTTTGCATCTGTTAGAGATAGACTTAGATTAGGATAAACATTAAAATATACTGGACCATGACAGAGACTTGTCTGCATGACTCCCATTAGGGATTGCGCCAGTCCAAAACATCGACC
>JANAVB010001809.1:0-15000 GCA_029216955.1 Iris pallida
GTTACATCTTGGAGTAAAATGTCGACCTTGAAGTCCCTATCAAAGCTTATTCCATGGACTCAATTGAAGTTCATCAGATCTTTCATGAACTAAAATTTGAGTTACTTCTTCCATGGATGATATGCTTCCACTCACTCAAGAGGAGGCTGCCAGTGGTCCTCACTCAATCCCCTCCATTGGTATATGGAGCTTTGAACAAGGTTAGCACACATATCCATCAGAAGTTTCTCATTTGAAAGAAAAAAAAAAGCAAAATATATATATTACAACCACACAATCATGTGGTTGTAATATATATATATATATATATATATTTTTTTTTTTTGAAGCAATGGGTACTTGTGGCGAACTCGCCTCCACTGAGGCTCGAACTCCCGACCACTTGGGCCGCATGCATCTCTCTTAACCACTAGGCTAGAGGTCATTTGCATATATATATATATATATATATATATATATATATATATATATATATATATATATATATATATATATATATATTACAACCACATGATTGAAATAAATGTGTGGTTGTGATTGTTTGGTGCAATAATTGATGCAATAAGTTTGGTGCAATATCCCTCCCCATATATATATATATATTTCAACCCCTCACTTTTGCATCTCCCAAGCATCCCCATGTTAACACCCGTTGGATCTTGTTTAAGTCATATAATCTTAACCATTAAAAATTCAACGGTTAAGATTAGATGACTTAAAACAAGATCCAACGGATGTAAAATAGGAGATGCTAGGGGGATGCAAAATTGGGAGATGTGGATCCCTCCTCATATATATATATATATATATATATATATATATATATATATATATATATATATTATTTTTTTTTTTTTTTGAAGCAATGAGTACTTGTGGCGAACTCGCCTCCACTGAGGCTCGAACTCCCGACCACTTGGGCCGCATGCATCTCTCTTAACCACTAAGCTAGAGGTCATTTACCAATATATATATATATATATATATATATATATATATATATATATATATATATATTAGTCCCGAGGCACAATTTTCGATGGAAAACTGAGAAAATGAAACGATTGTAAAAACAACGTTTCTAGCAACACTCCAAAGAAGGTGCTTGACAGAGATCCTTGTAGGATTCTGGATTACAAAAATCTAAGAAGATTTCGTAACAACAGCAAAGGATTATAGTACTTCTAAAAAGAAAGTACAAATCGAGTTACTAGCAACAACAACGAAGTGAATGACAGGCGATAGAAGGAAGAACATCCTGTTGGGGTGAATTATTACCGTTGCTCAAAACTTAATTCGCCCCACACGAATAGCTTCCAGGAACCAGCAAGTTCGACAGAGAACTTTGGAACACTCCGCTCTACTAACTACTCGGAAGGCGCACGGACTCCTGCGCTAAGTGGCGTTGGTGCCATTCTTCTCTTCTCTCTGTCGCTATGTGGAATTGTGTTAAGAAACACTTGTCTATTCTGTGTTCTGAGAGAGAAAGAAGAGAAGCTTATATAGGCCGCACTGCAACTGTCCAGTTAGCAAAATGTTCGAAACGTGAAAAGAAACCACCCCGAACATTCTGCAACTGCTCAAATCGTGCACAGACACGATTTGAACCAACTGGCGCACAGTGTGCGCCATACGCGCACCGCCACCAGCGCAACGTGCGCATCGCGCAACCAACGCAACCTGCGCCACCAGCGCAACCTGCGCCACCAACGCAACCTGCGCTACCTGCGCACCATGTGCACCCTGCGCCAACCGTAGCGTCAACTGCTGCACCATCTGGCTGTGCCAACTGGCGCGCGAACGGCTGCGCAAGTGGCTCGCGTAACGAGCGTAACTTAAGCGCACTATGCGCCTAGCGACGATGTCGTCGTGCTAAGCGCAAAGTGTGCCAACAAAATGCCACATTACGCCTCATGAGCCCATGAGCCCGAGTCCGAGTTTGAGTCGCTAAGCCCCTACAGGGCTTAGCTCAATTGGAAATTAATTCCTAAAAGCAAAAAGCATGAATGCTTCATTGTTGGTTTGGCCTTTTTCTATTAGAAAAATACCCCCACATGGCACACCCATGTACACCTCCACACCGCTTATGCATCTCTAAACAAGCATAGCTTATATATAGAGATACATTGCTTTTGGCCTAGCCGATGTAGGACTAAAATTTTTAATCCAAAGGCCAAAATCCTAACAATCTCCCACATATCTCTATATATGGGTTTGAGTGTTCCCCACAGTAACTGTGCATCATGCATTAGGAGAGATGTCGCTGATGACTTAAATCTTTCCGCGTGGGTCAAAAACATAGTATAATACAAGAATGGACTAAGCCTTGAATTCTGCACCATAGCTGAAATTCTTTCCACTCACATAATGTAGTTACATGTGCTTCTGGCTGCACATTAAAGGTCCTGTGTCAGCCTGGTTTCAGTGTATAATTTTGGACGTCTACAAGTTTACCCTCAAAAGATGGCTTGCTATCTCTGTCCATACACTATAAGTGAGTTCTTTATTAAAGAGACATGGCATGAAGCGCCTTGCGTTTTCCTTGCGGTGCTACGCCGCTATGACATGGCCTAAAGACGAGGCATTACCCCTACCGGGAACCTAATCGTAGTGTCATATTATTATAGTGCCATACTACCCAGCATGAAGCCTTCAGCTCCCTTGCGGTGTTACGCCGCAACGACATGGCTTGCAAGGCCGAGGCTTTACCCCTATCCGGGTACCTCATCGTGGTGTCGTGCCACTGTAACATGAGGAACACCTCCCCTTTGTAGTGCTGACTACCCCTCTTTAATTTCATCATCCAGCATTAGGCTACCTGCCTATTTGCGGTGCTACGCCGCTGTAACTTGGCTCGCAAAGTCGAGGCATTATTCCTTTCGGGAACCTCATGGTGGAGTCACCTCACTGTAGCATGGAGTTTCACTCCTTGTAGTGCTGCGCTACCGTTCTTCATGTAAAGCACACAGGCATTCACTCTGCCTGAGAACTCATTAAGACGTTTAAGCCAACCTTCCCACAGGAACCGTTTTTTGCAGAAAATAACAGTAGACAACAGTGGTTGTAGGTCCGTAACCTCTCCATGCCCTATAGGACATGTACCCACCGTTCCTGATATTTTTCAGTTAATGGTCCTCCCTTGAACCAAAAGCTAGATGCCTAGTAGATTTTTCTTTGAACTAATAGCATAAAACATTATGGTAGGAATATAATAACACAATATCAGAATGCCATCAACCTCATTTTACTTGCTGCGTCACCGACCAGCTGGCGCTTGAGGCCCTTGGTGAACAGATCCGTCAGGTTTTCCTGACTCCAAACATCAATCACTGCAATAACACCTCTTGATGAGATAATGTACTGTCCCGCAAAGTAATCTTTTTTCCGTTGAAGAGGTCATTTGATGCCATCGCCGCAGTCGTCTGGTTGTCGCAGTATATCGATATTGCCGGTATTTGCGTCCCAACCACTGGAAGATCATACATGAGCTCCCAAAGCCATTCTGCTTCCTCCGTTGCGGTATCAAGTGCAAAAAACTCAGATTTTATGGATGATCGCTAAAGCATAGTCTGCTTCTTCAACTTCCACGATATAGCAGCTCCACCCATTGTAAAAATGAATCCACCTGTGGACCTCTTGCTCTCCACCTCTGAGCACCAGTTGGCATCGCTGAAGCCTTCCACTACTGAGGGATCTCCGCTGTAGTGCAGTGCATATGTCTGAGTCTTCTTGAGATATCTCATAACCCGTTTCACAGCTTTCCAGTGCTCAAAGCATGGGTTGCTCGTAAAATGACTCAACATTCCCACGGCGAAAGCTATATCAGGCCTTGTGGCAGTAGTAGCAAACATCAAACTCCCGATAACGCTTGCGTACTCCAGCCGCCTGACGCTTTTCCCTGAATTAGGCTTCAGCTTCAGATCACACCTGTAAGGCGTATCTATCTGTCACGCCCCAGAACCAGAATACTGGAGAGCGGGGGCAGACATAGCCAGCTACGTATATGAAATGGATTCCATCTCGCTATACGGTCACGGCTGTCTAGATACATGAGGGTTTATCTACAAGCCAACAGTCTCTTAAGGTCATGAACAAGCCTAGTGTCTCAATCACAAGCAAGTAAGTAAATGTTACAAGATGTATGATCATTAAATATACAATAATAAGGCGTCCCAAATATTACATATTCAGCTGATCATGAAGCTAGTCGTTACAAAATGTTAGGACTAGCAAGAGTTTAGTCATACATGATCAACCCTAGGATCTGTTAATCATGTTACAGCCCGTAGGCAGACAGTAAGTAAGTGCAATCGAACTGAACAGGTGCTCGTCGGCTAAACGCCTCAAAAGAATATTTTTACAATAGAGTGGGATAGCCAAAAATAACCCACTCGTTGCCAGGGTTTCGTCTAGTGGCCACCATCTAGCTGGAAGGTCGGTAGATCCTCTGGAGCTGCTCCGAAATCTGGCCACACAAAACCAGCTGGGTCAGACCCCAGAAAGAGCAAGTGCCACAAAGGAGGCTTTACTTAAGAACCAAAACCAGCAATCAGCACAAGATATAAATAAAGTAAGAACTGGAAATAAAGAAAATACACCAGGATGATATACGACGAGATAACCATGGAACTATTCAGATAATCAGGTTACAACCCGTAACCCAAACAAGGACCGGGGTTGTAACCCTTCGTCTGAACAGAACTTGGAATTTTCACCATTTATCGGTAAAATAAATACAAGCATTCTGGTCATTCAATAATCTGGGACAGGATCAGGGCAAGACTAGACTGGTTAGACTCTGTCCAATCACTTCACGGCCAAGCAAGAACTACGGCTTGATACTTTAACTAACTAGGGTTGTCACAAGCCTAATTACTGACAAGATGCAGTGAGATTATTCCACAGCCACAAGCCCTGCAGACCATCCAGGTTACCCGGGTTAAAAGATTAGAGTTGAATTCAGGTGGGTACATCGTCCAGGAAACGAATGTACCCTTAGGTAGCTTGAAGAGTGCAACACATGACAGTGTGCTGGAAATGTGCCCTACTCGACGGCAGGCTACAGATCCCAAGGCGTGCCCAGGTAACGGGATTGCCTGTAGCTGGAAAATCTCGTCATGACTAATGTATTAATCTAGTTATTAGCCTTAGTCCATTTTAGTAGGTACTCCTGACCGTGGTACTCAGGAGTCCCTGTCCTAGACATGATGCAAGACAGGACTGGTTTATTTATACAAACACAATCGCCCACGGTGTCCAGATTAATTATACAGGTCATGTCATGTCAGGTAGCCGTCGCAACAGCTATTCGAGATAATCATGTCAGGTTATCATGCCAAGTGTACTTGTCAGGAGTGCGCCACGACGGGCCACTATCAGGTCATGTCATGTTATTATGTCAGGAGTGCACCACTACGGGTCACTATCACGTCATGCTCAATTATCAATTACAAACATATCAAGTAAATTCGTGATTATCAAGTTCAGGACAAAAGGCGTAAGGATATAAAATGGACTTTAAATATCTAATAAAATATCAATATACAGGGCTATAGAAGATCCAGGGTAATCAGGCTACGCTCAGGCCAGACTATGCTCAGGTCAGGCAACGCTCAGGTCAGGCTACGCTCAGGTCAGGCTACGCTCAAGCCATACGCTCAGGCCATACGCTCAGGCCATACGCTCACAAAAGGCAGCGTATGTACTCCATACGACTCCTCATCAAGACAACGTATGAGGTCCATACGACTCCTTGCCAAGGCAGCGTATGAGGTCCATACGACTCCTCATCAAGGCAGCGTATGAGGTCCATACGACTCCTTGCCAAGGCAGCGTATGAGGTCCATACGACTCCTCATCAAGGCAGCGTATGCAAGACATACGCTTCCAAAAGGCAGCGTATGAGGACTGCGCTGCGCTAAAGAGCACGCGCAACTCAGTGGCGCAAGCTAAAAAGCTCGCGTACTGCTCACTGTCTCCTCCAAATCAGCAAGAACTCCATGGTTGAACCCAAAGCTTCAAAAGTCCATAACTTGGTCAAAATAAGTCAAAATCCAACTTTTCAAAGGTCAAAATTGGGTAGAATAAAATTCTCTACAACATGGAACCATCAAAACTTGAAAACAAAGAAGTTTGATAGATCAAAACCATCAAAATCCGAAAATAACAAATTTCTAGATCTACAAAAATTAAAGCCTCAAAATGGAAAATGACAAGTTCTAATGTGTCTTAGAAACATGAGGATAAGCTAATGGAACAATAAAAATGAGCTCTCTTGTGGAAGCAAGTTGCACTTGCCTAGACCTCTCTCTTGTCTCTCTAGTAGGTGAAGGGAGTAATGGAAGAAGAAGAAGAGATTAATGAAGAGAGAGAAGAAGAATAGGTAATAAATATGAGTGGTGGTGGTAGGTAGGGGTTCACCCCCCTTGGTTCATAATGAACCACTAGCAATCCCAAACCAAACCAAGCCAACCCGAAACCAAGAATAAACCAAGCCCAGGGAGGAAATTAAGCAAGGAAATCATGCAATACAAGAATAAATACGTACACGTATTCCAGAAATACGTAATACGAACCACAGGCATTACACTATCCCTGAAAGATCCTGATACCCGTAGCGTGTGATCATCTTCTCAATATAATGAGACTGTGACAACGCTAGTCCAGTGTCTGTCCAGATGATTTTGATCCCCAAGATCACATCAGCTTCCCCCAAGTTTTTCATACTAAACTTGTTCGAGATGAACTTATTTGTCTCCGTGACAGCCAATATCCATACCTAGGATTAGCATGTCGTCCACCTACAGAAAAACTATCACACCTCTTCCATCAGCGAATTTTGTGTAAACACACTTGTCCGTCTCGCTAATCATGCAGCCATTTGACCTTATAACCTTGTCAAATTTTTCATGCCACATCTTGGGAGCCTGTTTAAGACCGTACAAGGATTTTACCAACTTGTAGACTTTGTCTTCAAGACCCTTGACGACAAATTCCTCTGACTGTTGCATGTAAATCTCTTCGATCAGCTCGCCATTTAAGAAAGCCATTTTCACATCCATCTGATGTATCACCATCTTATGTATTGCTGCGAGAGAAATCAACATTCTGATAGTGGTCACCCGGGCTATTAGAGCATACGTGTCAAAGTAGTTGATCCCATGCTTCTGAGAAAACATCTTGGCTACCAGCCTAGCCTTAAACTTGTCTATAATTCCGTCTGCTTTTATCTTCTTATCGAAGATCCATTTGCATCCGATGAATTTCGCTCCTTCAGGAAGATCAACCAACACCCAAGTGTTATTTGAGGTGATGGAATCAATTTCATTGTCAATTGCCTCTTTCCAGAAAATTGTGTCTCTGGTCTTCATCGCCTCATCATAGGTAAGCGGATATGCTTCCACATGATAGGTGACAAAGTCATTTCCGAAATCTTTCGGCCTCCTCACACACTTAGCTGACGGCTCAGCAAGTTCTGGTTCAACCGTTGTTCAACAACAACATCTTCTTGGACTATATCCTCATTGGAAACTTTAGTTTTCTGCGCACCCTCATTGTAGTGCCCCGCTCCTTGCGGTCCACTATGTAATACCTACGGCTTGTTGACTCAGTCATGAACTGAGTACTTGGTGAAACCTTTGCCGGTATCGATTGATCACGGATGAAATGCAATAAACCTTTCCAATTGATGGATTGGCTTCTATTGAAATGAATCCAAGAGTTTTGCTGAATGTTTTCTCTTCGCTGCTTGGTTTTGATGAATGCGTTTTCGTGTTGGTTTTCGATGATTGATTTTCATTGTTCGCTTTCATCGCATTTCGCATTCATTCCGAATCTTGAGAGAAAGAGACGAAGTATGCTAATCAACTGTTGGTGCCATTGTAGGCCGCGTGAATTGTTCGTGAACGGCGCGTGAAGTCCCTCCTTCTCTCTACTAAGATTCATCTCGGTGAGTTGCTTGAACCGGGCTTGCATTTATTTGTACGCCCTAATAAAAATGATCTCTAGTCTACTCTGTTGCCTTGTCCCTGTGATCAACGATGCCTCAATAACAAAAGATAAGAGAAGATAATGAATGAATCATATGTAAAATGGAACTGTCGCTTGCTTGCTTCAATATGAACTGTATGCTCTTATGAATTGCCTAAAAGAGATAGCTCGGTATGGGAATCACGGCTTGACCGTGCAAGAAGAAGAAGAGAATGGAAATGTTTACAAGTTGCTAGGCTCGTGCATAGTAGAATTATCTGATAGCTGCATTCGCATTGGTCTAGACAACTTGTGCACAAGGAGGTAATCTCTCGATCGATTCTGGGGGCACCTGGAGTCGATCGGCCTAGGAGAGAACAGGACACTTGGGACTAGAAGTCCCCGCAGAAAAAGGGTGTTAGTCTATTAGTAGTTGGGCAAGAAGTTCCGATTGCTAGTAATGGGAATACCCATGGACCACAATAGTTAGGTTCATGCATATAGATAGAGATTTATTGCAAGCCTAACATGCAGGGATGGAAATGAGAATGTTTAATATATGCAAATTGTGCTAACCTGTTTTGTGCAGGGATGACTGTCGGCGTTAGTAAGTTGGCTATGAATATTCTGCTGTCATGTTTCTTATGAATTGTTAAAAAGAACCTAGACAAGTAGAAAGAGCACTAGTAAATATGTAGCTTCACATGTTGAATTAGTGCAGATATTTGTGAGTTTCGGCGAAGAGCCGCTCGCCAGTACATGATGTGTGCTGACCCACGTTGTGGGCATCCTTTTCAGAAGCAAAGGAGACAGGGGGATTTCAAGGAGGCACTAAAGCTCGTCTAGCCCAGTAGAGCTGCGGACCGCCTCAAAGCTTTCTTTTATTTCAAGTCAAGTTCAAGTTTCTTTTCCTTCTGAAGGTGTCTTTCAATTCCAGCTTGTAATAAAGGGATATTATGTATGGGCATTGTGGCTAATTTCAAAAGAGTATTTCAAAGAGTATCATGTAGCCAAATTATAAGGCAAATCTGAGTTGCAAAGTTTTGTACTTGTATTCCAATCAAGCTATCAATAAAATGAGTATTTCCATTTCAAATATCGGTGTTCAATATTTGGTTTTCTGCAATGGGTGCGTGCGTGTGTTTTTGCTTGACTAGTTGTTTTGTGCAGGTACATGGCCTTGTGCAAGCGCAACTTAGGCTTGCACGGCATCACGCCTTAGCGAGGACGATCGATCCCGCAGGGATCCAGGCAAGACGGACGACCCTAGCGGGATCGGGGCGTGACAAAGTGGTATCAGAGCACAGTTTTACGTCCTTGGCCTCTTGCAAATATCGTTTTCAAAAAGTATATAAAGTACTTTGACGGCTTTCAAAAGTGTCCGGATTTTGAGTTATGAAAACCAATGCCCCATACAATAAGTCCATAATATTTTATGAGACTGACAGAAGTTACACTATTTTGTAGAGAAATGGCTCCTCCTCGTGCATCTAGCTCGACCGATCCGGTAGAACGGATCATGAGAATGTTAGAGCTGCAAAGGCAGGATAGTGAGGAAAACAACCAAATACACCAGGCCCGAGCGGCTGCCCAACAAAAGCAGTTGGATGCCCTGACCCAGCTTGTCACGGCGCTTGCGGCAAATCGAGATGCCACCGCAGCGACGGAACAGACGGGAACGCCCGAGATCGAGCCCGTAGAGGGTGATGAGCCCCAGCCGGCGCAAAGGCACACTGTCTTTAGGCCAAAGGACTTCTTGGACGCGAAACCTCCGGAATTTCAAGGCAGGACGTCACCCGACAAGGTGATGGACTGGATTGATAAAATAGAGACTCTGTTCGCGTTCATAGGAGTTTCAAGTAGCAAAAAGGTAGTTTGTGCCGTTATGCTCCTACGGCTGCGGGCGAAGGATTGGTGGAAGACGAAGAAGCCGGCGCTACTCGCAACGGCTAGGAATGGGAAGATCTCATGGGCCTCCTTCAAGAAGGCGTTTCTGGATCAATATCTGCCTCCAGCCATGAGCAAGAAGATGGAGGATGACTTCATCACACTGAAACAGGGAGATATGTCCGTGGAGGACTATGAATCCGAATTTGCTAAGCTAGCAAATTTTGCCGCTGCCTTGCTCCCCACGGAACAGTCTCGCATAAATCGATTCGTTGATGGTCTGAATTACGACATCCAGTTAAGTGTGCTGAATCGAGAATGCGGGTCCTATTCTCAAGCCTTTGAGGCGGCGCTACAGGTGGAACAGTTCCAGCAGAAGAAAGCGTCCAACAAAGCGCAGAACAGTCGGAATCAGCCCGCCAAGAGATATCATGACGGGGAGAAAAAGACGGACGGAGAAAAGAAGACTGGCGGGGAACAATATAATAAGCCCGTGTGCGCTTTCTGCGGTAGGCATGGACACACAAAGGAAGTTTGTCGTTCTGCCAACGGAGAGTGTTTCAACTGTGGTCAAAAGGGCCACCGTGCTATAAATTGCCAGAATAAGAGAGTTCGGCCGCTGAACAACAACGACACTGAAGAGCGTGGGCAGCTGCCAGGCCCACCGCCCCTTCGAGAGCACCCGAAGAACCAGCCACAGCGGACTAATGCGCGCGTCTACAATCTCTCCACGTTGCTTGACCCAGAATGCAACACTAGTGGAGGTGAGTTTTGTTTCTTAAGTTTTGAGGACAAAACTTTTTCTCGGTGGGTTATTATGTAGTGCCCCGCTCCTTGCGGTCCACTATGTAATACCTACGGCTTGTTGACTCAGTCATGAACTGAGTACTTGGTGAAACCTTTGCCGGTATCGATTGATCACGGATGAAATGCAATGAACCTTTCCAATTGATGGATTGGCTTCTATTGAAATGAATCCAAGAGTTTTGCTGAATGTTTTCTCTTCGCTGCTTGGTTTTGATGAATGCGTTTTCGTGTTGGTTTTCGATGATTGATTTTCATTGTTCGCTTTCATCGCATTTCGCATTCATTCCGAATCTTGAGAGAAAGAGACGAAGTATGCTAATCAACTGTTGGTGCCATTGTAGGCCGCGTGAATTGTTCGTGAACGGCGCGTGAAGTCCCTCCTTCTCTCTACTAAGATTCATCTCGGTGAGTTGCTTGAACCGGGCTTGCATTTATTTGTACGCCCTAATAAAAATGATCTCTAGTCTACTCTGTTGCCTTGTCCCTGTGATCAACGATGCCTCAATAACAAAAGATAAGAGAAGATAATGAATGAATCATATGTAAAATGGAACTGTCGCTTGCTTGCTTCAATATGAACTGTATGCTCTTATGAATTGCCTAAAAGAGATAGCTCGGTATGGGAATCACGGCTTGACCGTGCAAGAAGAAGAAGAGAATGGAAATGTTTACAAGTTGCTAGGCTCGTGCATAGTAGAATTATCTGATAGCTGCATTCGCATTGGTCTAGACAACTTGTGCACAAGGAGGTAATCTCTCGATCGATTCTGGGGGCACCTGGAGTCGATCGGCCTAGGAGAGAACATGACACTTGGGGCTAGAAGTCCCCGCAGAAAAAGGGTGTAGTCTATTAGTAGTTGGGCAAGAAGTTCCGATTGCTAGTAATGGGAATACCCATGGACCACAATAGTTAGGTTCATGCATATAGATAGAGATTTATTGCAAGCCTAACATGCAGGGATGGAAATGAGAATGTTTAATATATGCAAATTGTGCTAACCTGTTTTGTGCAGGGATGACTGTCGGCATTGGTAAGTTGGCTATGAATATTCTGCTGTCATGTTTCTTATGAATTGTTAAAAGAACCTAGACAAGTAGAAAGAGCACTAGTAAATATGTAGCTTCACATGTTGAATTAGTGCAGATATTTGTGAGTTTCGGCGAAGAGCCGCTCGCCAGTACATGATGTGTGCTGACCCACGTTGTGGGCATCCTTTTCAGAAGCAAAGGAGACAGGGGGATTTCAAGGAGGCACTAAAGCTCGTCTAGCCCAGTAGAGCTGCGGACCGCCTCAAAGCTTTCTTTTATTTCAAGTCAAGTTCAAGTTTCTTTTCCTTCTGAAGGTGTCTTTCAATTCCAGCTTGTAATAAAGGGATATTATGTATGGGCATTATGGCTAATTTCAAAAGAGTATTTCAAAGAGTATCATGTAGCCAAATTATAAGGCAAATCTGAGTTGCAAAGTTTTGTACTTGTATTCCAATCAAGCTATCAATAAAATGAGTATTTCCATTTCAAATATCGGTGTTCAATATTTGGTTTTCTGCAATGGGTGCGTGCGTGTGTTTTTGCTTGACTAGTTGTTTTGTGCAGGTACATGGCCTTGTGCAAGCGCAACTTAGGCTTGTACGGCATCACGCCTTAGCGAGGACGATCGATCCCGCAGGGATCCAGGCAAGACGGACGACCCTAGCGGGATCGGGGCGTGACAGGTAAGCGGATATGCTTCCACATGATAGGTGACAAAGTCATTTTCGAAATCTTTCGGCCTCCTCACACGCTTAGCTGACGGCTCAGCAAGTTCTGGTTCAACCGTTGTTCAACAACAACATCTTCTTGGACTATATCCTCATTGGAAACTTTAGTTTCCTGCGCACCCTCATTGTTCTCCAGAATATCCGCAAGAACAATGTTCTTGTGCCTTGCAAATTTGCCTTTAAAATATTCTGTGTCGCGAGATTCAATGATATGATTTGACTCAATATCAAAAAAATCTCCCGAGCATCACTCTTCTCGGCATAACCCAAGAAGATCGTCTTTGTAGTCCTTGTCCCAAGCTTCTGAATCTTCAGATCTGGAAGCTTGACATATGCCAGACACCCCCACACTCGAATGACATTCAAGTTAGGTCTGACCTTGAACCATAGTTCAAGAGAAGTAACGTCTGAAGTTGCATGAGGCACTCTATTCAGAATAAAAGTGGTCGTCAATGCAACTTCTCCCAGTAGCACTTTGGAAGACCCGCAGTCAATAGTATTGAGTTAATCATTTCTGTCAACGTTCTGTTCTTCCTCTCTGCTACTTCGTTAGATTAAGGAGAGTAGGAGCCGTGGTCTCATTTACAATTCTATGTTCTTTGCAGAATGATGCGAATTCATGAGACCGATACTCTCCACCTCGATCACTTTTTATTCTTTTGAGTTGTTGTCCAGTCTGCCGCTCAGCTTCGGCCCTGAACTTCTTAAACTTCTCGAATGCTTCGTCTTAGCCTTAAGTAAGTAAACGAACGCATACTTTGAGAAGCCATCGATGAAGTTATGAAATACTTCATTCCGACCTTTGTAGAGAATTGTTTGAAGTCACAGATATCGGAGTATACCAACTCCAGAAGATCTGTACTTAGATTAACCCGAAGAAAGGGTTTCCTTGTGATCTTCGTTTGAACACAAACTTCATATTTCTCTACCTTACCCCCACACTTAGAGATAAGTCTTAGACTAGACATTCTGTTTATTCGTTAACAATGAACATGTCCTAACCTATTATGCCACAACTCAAAAGTATAAGCAGGAGGAGTGATTGTATTAATTACATTAGACTGATTTACAAGCTGAATTTTGAACATTTCTTTGATATAAAAAGCTTTTTCGAAATATGTTCCCTTAATAGATATTACCATCTGACCAGCATTGATGTCCATCCTGAGACCTGCGTTGCAGAGTAGGCCTCCCGAAATCAGGTTCTTTGCGATAGCAGGTACATGCTTCACACCTTGAAGCGTCAGAGACTTCCCCGAAGTCAGCTTCAAAACTACCGTCCCGATCCCGAGCACTTCAGCTTGTGCCTGGTTTGCCACCATAACCACTTCAGAAGTTGGTGTATAGGTGGTAAACCACTCCTTACTGGAGCAGACATGGCAGGTGGCCCCAGTGTCTACCCACCAGTCAGAGTCAGCCCCTACCACATCGACCTGTACAATCATTGCAACAATGTCAGTGATCAAAGAAATCTTGCCAGGCTCTCCTTGCTCTGATTGCTTGGTCTTTGCTTTGCATTCACTCTTGAAGTGGCCCTTTTTGCCACACTTGAAACAAGGCATCTGAGATTTTGCCTTCTTTTCCTTGAAAGAAGTTCCCTTCACGTTCAGATTGTTAGGGTCCTTCTTCTTGCTGTAGGAAGCCGCATGCTTTTCCCTTGGTTCCTTGGTATGAACCAAATTGACGTTAGCCAATTGCTTGGACAGTGCGTCCACCTTCAGTTGAGCTCGCATCTGGTCCTCAATATAGACTTGCTACAAGAGATCTTCCAGACTGACCTCCAGCTTTTTCCTATGCATATTTGCATAGAACTTGCTCCACCCAGCGAAGAGCTTAGAAACAATCCCTCCAACAACAAACTTGTCGGAGAGGGGCATCGCATCGTCATCCAACTTTTGTCGCAGCTTCAGGAACTCCTTCACCTGCGACAGCATTGACGTCTCGTATTCAAAGAACTACTTGTGATATTTTTCAAATAAAAATATATTGCTACGGTTCTTATCATCTTCGTACAATTTCTCCAGAGACTCCCAAATCTCTCTAGCGACAGTCTTCTTTGAATATGATTTTGCAAGGAAATCTTCCATAGCATTTAGGATCATAAGCCTACAAATGCTATTGTCCCTTCTCCACTTGGCCTGGTTCTTAGTAGCCGCAAAAATTGTGTCTGCAGATCCAGTTTCTGGAACAGTAGGTTCCTCCTCAAACAGCACGTGATCAACATCAGAGAACTGAATATTAAGGAAAACCTTTCTTTTTCAGATTTGATAATGTTCACCATCAAATTGCTCTAACTTTGAGAAGTTAGGATTGACTAGCGAAGCACGAAAGTTTTTCATCTTTCAATTAAGCTTTGAGATTGTTAGTCCCGGGACACAATTTTCGATGAAAAACTGAGAAAATGAAACGATTGTAAAAACAATGTTTCTAGCAACAATCCAAAGAAGGTGCTTGATAGAGAACCTTGGAGGATTCTGGATTACGAAAATCTAAGAAGATTTCGTAACAGCAGCAAAGGATTATAGTACTTTTAAAAAGAAAGTACAAATCGAGTTACTAGCAACAACAGCGAAGTGGATGA
>JANAVB010001809.1:22500-50886 GCA_029216955.1 Iris pallida
TCTATAATTTCTTCGAATGAACAAATATATTATTTACAGTACGCCATGTATAAAAACAGTAATAAATTCCGGTTGAACATGAACTTGTTTCATGTTCATTAACCTAATTATTAACCCTTGATTCTTCGCATTTCAAGTATTGGGTATTCAATGTTCATCTTGTGAATGCATCATGTGGTCAATGATCCAACCATTGGGTCCTTTTCAATCAATCATCAACAATTTGTTATACCAAATACTTGGCAGTGAACTTACTAATTGAAAGAAATTGTTGACTTCTCTATAATTTTTTTCGATTGAACGAATATATTATTTACAGTACGCCATGTATAAAAACAGTAATGAATTCCGCTTGAACATGATCAACTTGATGTAAGCTTCCATCGATGGGGGAATTTTTAAAAAAGTGCACAATTGATCCTGGTAACTTACCAGGGACGTTATCTACGTTGGCCCTCTCCTTCCCTCTATATGAGGAAGACCAGCAAGCAAAGGAAGAAACGTAATTACTGTGCAATCAAATCAAAGAGACTTTGAATTTCCTATGCCTTTAAATACTGCACACATATCCCTCACTCTCATCCACAGCACTCAATAATTCAAGTATCAACATGGATACCTTCTCCTTCCTCCTCCTCCTCCTCCTCATTTGTTCCTTCTCTTTCGCGGTCGAGTCCGGTGCCGTGCTAGACCAGGAGTTCCTAGCGCGACAGGAGGCCGACCGAGTGGTCGGGCTCCCCGGGCAGCCTCCGGTGAGCTTCGGGCAGTACGCGGGCTACGTCACGGTCAACGAGAGCCACGGCAAGGCACTGTTCTATTGGTTCTTCGAGGCGACGGAGGGGGCCCGGGATAAGCCCCTCCTCCTGTGGCTCAATGGAGGTATGCATCAGAAAAGCACTACTGACCAAACAAAAGAATTTAGTGCAAGGTCATGAAAAATTCTCATTTGGATGAGCTAAACTAATATTGGTCATACCTACTGTCATATTGCTGGAAAAATTAAGATATCCTTACCTTTCCCTTATAATTTCCTTAGTCAATGTCTTCCTTGTGGTCTTTCTGACTTCATCCTTTCCTAAGAAACCTTACTTTTTTTAATAGAGTAATACTTTCTGAACCTATTGGGAGAGATCACTAATCTTACATATCCATTTGTATATATCCCCACATTCTCCTGCCAGGCTATAGTATCATTCTTGGGATTTACAACATAACTTGGTATATATATATATATATATATATATATATATATATATATATATATATATATATATATATATATATCCAGTTAATTTTAGTAAATACCCAAGTTATGCATTTATATATGAAATTTACGCATAGATTGATATTACTAACTACTATTCTTTTTCCTTGGCAAATTTATGCATAGATTGATATTTTTCGTATACAAATGTAGATACATGATATATGGATATACATACAGGCTGTATGTGCTGTGGCATATAGAGATAGGAATGGTCCAATATTAATTTTGGGGGGAGGAGGAGTGATGTTGAGGGTGCCCTACTTGACCAGGAACCATTATGGTGATACCCAGTAGATGGACAACATGGTGGTTGGGGACTGCCTGCTGGCATCAATACCCAAAAAAAATAAACAAGTGGTGATGAAAGAAAATAATATGAGGAACAACAATATGGCTATGGAGAGGCAGAAGAACTTGGTCCCTTTACTTAACAACAGCAATTAAGTACACAGTAATAGTTGTTTCACCTGAAACTTATTTCAATTCAGGGTTCCTGCTTATCCACACTTTCATGCATGTATGGAGTAAATTTAGTCATATTTTTTGTAACTAGTGCATATTTGATTAACCTTCTAGTATTTGAATAGTTCACACATTAAAAATAAGTTCAACTCCATGTATCCTTGATAATACCTTAAGATTTCCAATATTAATGGGTAAGATACAGTTAACTTGTGGGTATATATATATATATATATATATATATATATATATATATATATATATATATATATTTGGAACCAGGTAAATTGTTTCTGGAATCACTCCCACTGGGATTCGAACTCCTGACCACTCGGACCGCATGCATCTCTCTTAACCACTAGGCCAGAGGTCATTTGCATATATATATATATATATATATATATATATATATATATATATATATATATATATATATATATATATATATACCTCTATCTTGTTATTTTGATGCAATAAGGAAATGTTTACTGTTTTATTGCTTGTGCCATCTATTTTTTCATGAATCCAAGATTTATGAGTTCATTTATTATGACAGGGCCTGGTTGTTCTTCCATTGGCTATGGGGAGGCAGAAGAACTTGGTCCCTTCTTGGTTCAGAAAGGTGTCCCAGAGCTAAAGTTTAACAAGCATTCCTGGAACAAAGGTTATACCTACACTAATTATGTCCCCCCCATTCAACCATTTATTTCTTTTCTGTTATCTTTTTTTTTTCCTTTCCTACTTTTTACCCTTTTTTGATATAGGATTTCCCCGGCCCGCAAAATTATAACACAGAGTACTCCAACAATACTAGAACAGTCCGTCCTTCCGACGAGTTACAAATTTTATCTTAACTATAAACAATTATAGTCGTGGATGGGAGTACTTTGTGTTATAATTTGCAAAGTACTCCCATCAACGACTATAATAAAAGTTCTCCAACAATACTAGGTACGTCAACATCTTAAAGTATACTTCATCGTCGCCGAAAACCTTGTTCTTTTTTTTTTTTTTTTTTTTTTTTTTTTTTGAGGTGTCATTTTCTCCGACTTGACAAATGCCAAGGGAGGATTTGAACCTGCGCCTTCCGCACCGGGAACCCGTTGTTACCACTAGACCAAAACCCACGGACAAAAAAAACCTTGTTCCTGATCCCAATAATTCACAGTAAGAAATGAAAGATCATTAAGGAGAAAAAGAAGGTAGCCATCACCAATTCAATTCTTTCTTAAAAGTAAAGATGGAGAAAAGTGAAGCCCCTGGCATTGAAACTAGGTAGATGGAAAGAAATGTAAGTTTATCATTCCAAACGTTTTTAAATTTAGTACGTGGTCAATACAAAACCCTTTTTTTCTCCAAATGTTTAGTGACAGGTCCTTTTCCTTGTTTCTACTTGCATATATAGGTGGGCACTGGTCAGCAATAAACAGCCCACATTCATGTCACTCTCATTATCAATTTTTGTCACTTACTACTGCATTATGAGCACAGTTCTACTTTTTGACTGGTAGCATAACACTTGAGAATGATAAAATGAGTATACATCAAATTCAAACGAGCCAACAACAGTTTGTCGCAACTAGAAACTATCGCAGACATAGACACAGTTGAATTTATTTTACATAGAAATCGACATTTAATCTTCATGCATTTTCCTCTTCCAAATGACAGAGGCCAATCTGCTGTTTTTGGAGTCACCAGTTGGTGTGGGATTCTCCTACACAAATACAAGCTCTGATTTGCTCCATCTCGGAGATGAAATAACCGGTAATAACCGAAATTTCTCGCACCGTTCAATTTTCGTCTTCGCTTTCGTACTTAACACTAACCACGGAATAATTAAAATTTGATCTTCGAAGCGATCGACTCTTACACATTCCTCCTGAACTGGTTCAAGAGATTCCCACAGTACAAGTCACACGACTTCTACATAGCTGGCGAAAGTTACGGAGGTGCGTCTCATAGTTAGTTGTTGTTTCCATTTGGTTGTTTTTCTGCTTTCCCGCTTTGCTAGTATTTTAGAACTATAATGACATTAATCCAATGTCGCTAATCTCTCGAAACTGGACTCATTTGCTCTATGTATGTATGTGTGTATATTTTCTTAGGGCATTATGTTCCGCAACTTTCCGAAAAAGTGTTTGATGGGAACAAGGCTGGTACGAAGGAGGAGCACATAAACTTCAAGGGCTTCATGGTCGGGAACGGGGTGATGAACGATGAGACCGACCAGAGGGGGATGGTCGACTACGCGTGGGATCATGCGGTTATCTCCGACGAGGTCTACGACGATATCAAGAAGAGCTGCAATTTCAGTTTAGAGCACGTCGGGGATGCCTGCAACAAAGCACTCGACGAGTACTTTGCAGTCTATGACATCATCGATATGTACAGCTTGTACGCACCGACGTGCGTAAAAAGTAACAGCTCCTCCTCCTCCAACTCCTCCTCCAGAAGGACAATGGTTGTAGGTGCCGCGCCAAAGCTCTTCTCGAAATATGTAAGTGCCTACCTCACTGATTTTAGCGTGTTCTAGTGTACTCTCAAAGAGTGCGTCTATGGCATGGACACGATACGAAGTTGGTCATGTAGAATTTAGAGTTATGTAACGTACTTATAATGGGAAATGTTGTTTGGGTCAGGCTGGGTGGCATCAGAAGCCAGCAGGTTACGATCCTTGCGTGTCGGACTACACCGAGGCCTACTTCAACAGGCCTGATGTGCAGAAAGCTCTGCACGCCAATGTAACAGGAATCAGCTACAACTGGACTCACTGCAGGTACTGAGAGTATATAGGTGTTTGTTTTGAAACACTATCGAACACTTCACCTTCTAACGTTTTGGCGACGTTACTCGCAACAGTGACGCGATCAACAAATGGAACGACGCGGCAAGCACTCTGCTACCCGTCCTCCGAAAGCTCATCGGAGGCGGCGTAAGGATATGGGTCTACAGGTGAAGATTTTCGAAACTTTTATCGCGAATTTGTTCAGTGATATACACAGGTTTAACACAAAGCATATGTTGATGATGGCAAGATCAATTTGCTCGTCTTGATACTTGCAGTGGAGACACCGACGGGAGGGTCCCGGTGACCTCGACGAGGCTGACGCTGCAAAAGCTCGGCCTCGGCACTGTGCAGAAGTGGAAGCCATGGTACAAAGACCAGCAGGTACCTCCTTTTCTATTTCAGTCCTCTAAAGACATATTCACAGGCATTTTGGTTACCAAGGAGACTGACTGCTTCAGCTATTACTGCATAGGTTGGCGGGTGGACGATCATCTACGACGGGCTGACCTACGTTACGGTTCGTGGGGCTGGACACCAGGTCCCGACCTTCGCGCCGAAGCAGGCACGGCAGCTTATAAGGCACTTCCTGGCAGACCAACAGTTGCCTTCCAAACCATTCTAGCCAGTTTACATGATCACTCTAACTCTAGCTTCATAAGGTTCCACAGATCTTCGCTCGATTCATCTTCCATTTAGGGAAGAAAAAAAAAAAGAAACGATTGCTGGAAATATATAGGTGGAAGCCAATGTTTCCAATACAAAGATAAAAAGAGTCTCCAGTTACATAAAACCAATATGCTGTAAAGAGATGAGAGTCCT
Organism: Iris pallida; assembly: GCA_029216955.1. Classification (NCBI taxonomy): domain Eukaryota; kingdom Viridiplantae; phylum Streptophyta; class Magnoliopsida; order Asparagales; family Iridaceae; genus Iris; species Iris pallida. The sequence goes on from JANAVB010001809.1 coordinate 27,840, forward strand.
GAAATGCGCATTTGTTTCATTATTGATATGTAGTTGGAAGGAAAAAAAATCAATTCAATCTATGAGCAGTACAACTTTCTTACTTCCATAGACTCCCTGTGCATTGTTTCATGACTGGTGCATTCTGAAATATTTGGATAACTAAAGTCGAAATTACGGTATCACTCAGTGCAGATCACTACCCAAATAACCATTTAACCATACTTAATAATTTATTAAAAGAGGAAGCAAGTTTGAAAGTTTGTTCTAGAACCACAGAAACACGACACCACAACAAGCACATTTCTGACAGGAGGCTCTGAGGTCCCCCCAGTATGGTATCGCTATCAAGCAAATGAAAATTCACCCTCTAATATCTTAAAACTTTTACGAACTTTTAAGGTGAACATGTCTAAACAAAAAGGCTAAGCAACAAGAAGGATTTGCCTCGAATGACCTACCTTCTGAGAAAGGCTAAACAGACCTGTGATTAATCAGGCCCTTGGGAGCCCTTTTCACGCTTAAATCAGTCCATCCCGTGGATCCTGCACTGGAGCAGACTCAGGTGTACTTCTACTCCCGTATTGGTTTTGGTATTGGTCATAGTCGTACTTATATTCCACTTTCCTCTCCATGGTCTTGCATTGAGTTCCCAAATATGAACGGCTTCGTGCCCATGCAAGTGAAAGGCATCAGACCAAAAGCACGAGCCGTCTTGATCTCCCTTGCCACCTTCCTCTGAGCTTTGGCACTTATCTTAGTCTGCAAAGGAGGGAAAATGAACGTCACTTGTGTTAATTCTCCAACACATTTCATGTATTGTTGATAAAAGAACTGCCGGATTCTCACCTGGCTTCTTTTGATGATAATTCCTGCTTCAGTAAGGAAATTTGAGAGAAACCTCACATTCTGCACAATATTTATCGCTGTTAGAGAATGCACCAAAAACACAATTCATGCATCTCGAAGGAGAAAGTAACACAGGCTAGATACGATTATGTTAGAAAACTTGAGACGTAGTACACTTTAACGAAACCGAATCTGATATGTTTCAGTACGGTTGAGGAATTGATACTCCTACGAACAAATTGTGGTTACCATGGGGCTTTATCAAGTTAACATTGACCTCCAAAATCAACTAATTCATAAACACACTATTTTAATGAACTTGATACAAATTAGCTGACCAATAAACCTGTGTATGAAGCAGTGTTGGCTGAATATGCCCACCCAGGCACAAAAGGACAACCACACCCCAACCGCAATGCTCACGTTTCATTCCAAGCAATTTATTGCAGGCACAAAGTGATCCAAAGATGGTTGGTGTTTGAAGTTTATTTTTCATGCGAGCACTCGAGATTGAGCTACCAATTGATACATGAGCAATTACAACAACAAAGGAGGGTATTTTGGGGGGGTAGTTAATCGGGATTCATAATCACATGGAAATGTTTTTTGTAATCTAGTGTTAGTCAATTATGGTTGGGAAGTGAGACTCGAGAGTCACATGTTGAGATTTTAAAATCTCAATCATTGTGATTTTGTAATCACTGTTTCTTTCCTTCGTATCAACCACATTTTTGGTATGTGATTCTTAAATCACAATTTTACCACTCCTTTCTTTCTTTAGTAAAAAAATTAAACCCAAATTTGTCTCTTTCCTCCCACCTCAAGCCACCCTAGTTATAAGTTTCAGTACACTACTTGAGCTTTTGTTTCTGTTTGACCAATAATTGTTTCTGTTTTTTTGTTTCTGTTTGACCAGTTATTACTGACCAATTATTGGTTTCAGTACACCTCAAACCATCTGAAAATAATTGGTCAAACAGAAACAAAAAAACCACCTATAAATAGTTATAAGTTTCAGTACACTACTTGAGCTTTTGAATCTATACAAAATACATCTATTTTCAGATGTAGGGAAAAAACATCTTAATACACTGCTTTAATATGGCATGTTATTCTTTTCAGTTGATCCCTGTACTATTTCCAGTCTCTAATATTGTAGAATTGGAGGACTAAATAAACTAAAGACAATATAAACGAATTTTAAAACATAGATGCGATGATCATAAGTATGGGATCATCATTTGGATAGCCTACCATGAGCCTTTTTTGATGATTGCAGTCTTATTTTGCAGAATACCGCAATGAACGACCCTCTATCTCTACAACAACAAAGTCTTCATCTCAAACTTTTTGGGTCAGCTATTCGAATGTTTCTTCCATTTAGCTCTGTTAAGGGCCATGTCCTCTATAACATTAACAAAGGGCATATCCATAGTAATGGCCTCAATTCAAGTTCGTTTATACCTACACCTAGTTCTAGAAGCTCCTTTGACTAAAAAAAAAAAATCTTTCCTCCTAACTGGTGCATATTGGTCTACATCACAATGCTGCCTTCAGGAGCTCAGATACGAGAGCGAGAGCAGGCTGTGGATGGTCGAGAGCGAGAGCAGGCTGTGGATGGTGGTTTCATGGGTGGGTGGGGAACGGGGAAGCGGGGGGAAGGGGGGGGATCGGTTGAATAGTGATTTGTGATCGAGTTGGGTTAAACTGTCGGTATAGAAATAAAATAGTAGGTAAGTTCATCTAGGAACATGAGGTGCCAGCCATTGTCCCATTTACCCATATATATGGATGTGAGGTGGTGGGGGTGGAAGGGAGAGGGTACGTGCTAGCCTAAATGTGCACACACATATATTCATATACTGTTTTACATATATAAACCATACTGTTATGTATGCATTTCATAGCCATATGCTAAAGCAAGTCTTTACTTCAAAATTTGTCACTAGCTTCTAACAATCTAAACTTATTTGATGTCTAGTTTGTAGCATATGACGTTCCCTACAAACTTCCTGTGCCTCTATAGACACGAAGATGTTGGCTCCTAGTTGCTTTATCTGAAGGAGTGTGCATATTGCCTCCCCTTCTTATATATATGTGGAAGCAAGATGTGGCTACATTGATAAGATAACAAATGTAATTCAGTACCTAGAGTTGAGACAAATTTAAGGCCTCCCTGGGGCATTCTTCTTACATAACTTTCAAGATTTGAAGTACATAACAGAATCTAAGGATCATGCATCACATAAGGTCCTGTGATGCATGCATATACTCAGATAAGTTAATTTTATTGGGTAATAACACCAAAACTCTTATTCAGGGATATAGGTGCCAAAGCTAAATATAGCATTCATCAACTGCAATAAAATATCATAGAGATGCACTAGCATTAAGCACTTACACCAAAGTCATATACTATGGTGACAATAAAAACTGATCTTCCGAGCAGTTGCTTAGCAAATAAAAAAATCCAACAAACAGGATATAGACCATAAGCAAAATAAATGTCTATAACATCCCAGAAATAATAAGTTGAAGAAAAGAGCACACTCAAAATTTGTTAAATAGAAGGGCTTACCCTAAAATCAGCTTTCTTCAGAACTTCTTTAGTAGTCGTTTGAAACTCTTTTGTTGTTTGAGAACCTCTCTGAATCCCTGGTTTTGTGAGATCAAGATCCTGCATGAGGCCATAAGAGTTGAAAAAGTTATACTCATAATGATAACTGTAGTTGAAAGAAATTTTGAAGTACTACACAGTCCAATTAAGAAGCACAGGGGAGCAAAAATACAATTGCTATCAGGGTTCCAAAGAAAGGATTGATCAGCAATTAATAGGTCGAGTAATTGGCCACTTAATCAGGTTGTCGATCAATTGAAAATTCCAAGTGGCTGTATTTGCAATCAATCAACTCACTAAGTGGTTGATTGGAGCCGAGCATCGTTAAACTCCAGTGGAGAAGGAATGGATGGGCCTTATTTTTTGCGATTCAGAAGATATGTCATAATGTAGTTAGCCAAGAAATTCACGTCAATTAGAGTTAACCCTCTTCGGGTTCTCATGAAAGCCCCCATTGCTAAATTATCGATTTGGGCTATTATATTATCATAATACTATATGACCTTCATACTTCAAAAGGCTACCAGAGGCCAACCCTTGCAGGCTTCCTGGCTGATCATCTGATTCCAGAGACATCAAAACTCTATGAAGACATTCCGAACAAACTCATCGAAGCTAACATGACTTACAAATGACCGTGTGGCAAATGTTATTTGATGGAGCATCAAGAATGAGCCCCAAAGACAAAATCGTCTTAGGAGTTGGGGTAGTATTTATTTTCCCACAGAAGTACTCTACCGTGCTTTTCTCATTGACGTAACCATGTTCCAACAATATCGTAGAATATAACGCTTTGCTCATCGGCCTACACCTTACCTGGCAAATGGGATTAGAGCATCTTAAAGCCTATGGTGACTCAAAGTTGATTGTGAGTCAAGGAGAGAATATGAGGTGCGCAATGAAGATCTGGCACCTAATCACCAAGCCACTATTGAGCTAGCTAACGCATTTGAAGGCTTTTTCATTAGTCACATACCCGCCTTCAAAATACAAGCAAATGCCCATGCAACACTGGCAGTTTCCTTGGTGTTATCCGCCAAAATAGCCAATTCGTTACAGTGGCTAGCCGTCAACTCTTGTGCTCGAGGCTTAGTCTTTAAGTCAATGGAGCCCATACAACTTCAATAGATTTCGAACCCAGGGTTTGGCAATTCCCACTCATCAATTATGTTATGGATGGCATATTACCTGAAGATGCCAACAAGGCAACCTGTATTCGACCACGGTCCCTTCGTTTATTCTACAACACGGTTACAAATATGTTGTATCGTCGTTTGTATGATGGCATACTACTTCGTTGCTTGTCAAATAAGGAGACACAAGAAGCACTCAAAGAAGCTCGTGATGGCACCTGTGGCGCCCACCAGTCCAATCCAAAGCTTCATGACCAACTGAAGTGACTCGATTACTATTTGCCGACAATGGTTATCGACGCAATTGCGTATATAAAATGGTGTAAAGCATGTCAGATTCACGTATACTTATACACCAACCTCCAGAACTCCTCCTCCCCACTACTGTTGCATGGTTATTTGAAGCATAGGAGACAGAAATCATAGGGCCCGTCAGTCCTCCATCAAGAAGAGGTCATTGATTTATTCTGACAATAATCGACTACTTCTATAAGTGGGCAAAAGCTATAACACTAACAGAAGTCACGAGTAGTGACATGGTTCACTCTATCAAACACCACATCGTCATCGATTTGGTGTCCAGCGACGGATCATCCACGATAATGGCCCTCGGTTTATGAGGCAATCATTCTTTCGATTTTGTGACAAATATCAGATATTGAATATAGCCTCTAAGGCATAAAATCTCGCAGCTAACGGATTAGCGGAGGCATTTAACAAAACATTTATCAAGCTGCTTCAGAAATTTCTCTCTTCGAATAAACAAAATTTGAATGAAAAGCTTGGTGAATGTTTTTGGACGTACTATACAACTGTCTGGATCCCCACTAGCAGCATGTCATATTCACTAGTCTATGGGTGTGAAGCAATCATACCCCTGGAGATACAAATATTGTTGTTGTGTACGCCTTGGCAACTAAGATGACGGCGGAGGACAACGATAAGCACTTAACGTGAGACGACTTCAAGCCCACCGTGCATTGAGCTCTACCAAGCCTGCATCTCAACGACCTTCAACGAAAAGGTCAAAAAGATGGGTCTTCCAAGTAGGAAATCCGGTTTTAGCCGTCCAACGACCTATGGTCATGACGCATAAAACAAAGGTCAAATTTCAGTCTAAATGAGAAGGACCATTTATGGTAAAAGCAATCTACTCTAACGATCGCCTCACCAAGGTTGTAAAAATCGCTAGTCGGTTCGCGAGGACTAGTCGATTAGTCTTTTGAGTATATATATATATATATATATATATATATATATATATATATATATATATACACACACACACACACACACACACATGGAAGCGGATCGGGAGCCCCGCTCCCCCTTCTATCGTCGGATCGAGCATGGCGGGGCTCCCGGACGGGGCTTTCAATCCGCGACATATATATATATATATATATATATATATATATATATATATATATATATATGTGTGTGTGTGTGTGTGTGTGTGTGTGTGTGTGTGTGTTAAAAAGATAATATATATGCAATTATTTATATATATATATATATATATATATATATATATATATATATATAGGGTAAAGTGCAAAAAAAAAAATTTGTTAGATTATCGCTTTTTGCACTGAAAGACCCCATGCTCTTAAAATTCCTAAAAGTATAAAATCTGCTCATTTTGTCCCCTTTCCGTTAACTGTTGTTAAGTGAGGTATGTAATGACCATTTTACCCCTCTCCCTTCCCCCCCCCCTTCTCTCCGGTGGTGCAGGAAGGAGGAGGAGGGGGGCGGAGAGGAGGAGGGGAACGCCGGGAGGAGGAGGAGGGGTGGGGAGAAGGGAGGCTGGCCGGTGGGGAGGAGGAGGGGGGCTGGCCTGCGGGGAGGTGGAGGGGGCTGGCCGGCGAGAAGGAGGAGGCCAGCGGGGAGGAGGAGGGGCTGGCCTGCAGGGAGGTGGAGGGGGCTGGCCGGCGAGAAGGAGGAGGCCGGTGGGGAGGAGGAGGGGGGGCGGGGGAGGATGAGACGCGAGGAGGAGGAGGAGGAGGGGGGCGGGGAGGAGGAGGGGAACGCGGGGAGGAGGAGGAGGGGGGCGGGGAGGGAGGGGGCTGGCCGGCGAGGAGGAGGAGGCCGGCGGGGAGGAGGGGGGCTGGCCGGCGGGGAGGAGGAGGAGGGGGCGGGGAGGAGGGGGGGCGGGCCGGAGGAAGGAGGGGCTGGCCGGAGGGAGGTGGGAGGAGGGAGGAGGGGAGAGGTTAGGGAAAGGGGGGCTGGTAGGGAAGGGAAGAAGGTAGTTTAGGTTTTTTTTTTTAATGGCATTAACGGTCATTTCTAACGGTCGACAGACTGGTAGGGGACTTTTCGAGGAAGTCATAGATTGTGGAGGTCTTTATTTGCTAAATTTGACTAAAAGATCTTTTTACGCAAAAGGTGCAAATTTAACGAGGAATTTTTTGCACTTTACCCAAGCTCAATTCCCAATTCTTCCTGGAGAGAGAGAACCCACTCTTCCAAAACCTATATATCCATATGAGAAGAGAGAGAGAGAGAGAGAGAGGGAGAGGACCAAAAACCAAGAGATGAAGTTAGAGTTAGAAGTTGAGGAGGCGGATCCGACCAGCCTCCTGAAGTTCGGAAACCCGACAATAAAGGAGGAGCGAAGGAGGAGGAAGAAGAGGAGGTTGATCAATGACGGCGGCTGGGACCGTCGAGGAGGCAGGAGGATCGACGGCAGCAGCGCTCGCGAGGATCTGCTCTATAGGTGAAAAAAAAAAATTAGATCTTGATTTCTTTCTCCTTTTCTCCCGACAGAAGGCTGTTGTTGTTTTTTACCCGACGCCTAGCTGTCTGACTAGGGGCCGCCTAGTCGGCCGACTAAGCCCTCGTCAGCCGATTTTGGCCGCCTAGAGAAGTTGTCGACTTTTTCTGCCGCCTAGGGCCAAGTTGAATCGGCGGCGACTAACTGCCGAGTAGTCCCCGACTAGTCGGCCGCCTAACCCGATTTCTGCGACACTGCGCCTTACTAATCTAAACGACAATTCACTTATGATATCATTCAACGACAAACTTCTATTAAAAAAAATTGCCCGTAATCATCTTTACCAGAAGCAATTGAACTCGACAAAGCTTACTAATTTCTCCCACCAAAGTTTTCAGATGTATCACGTTAATGGTTACCTCTAACATTCATGGTTGGCATCCTTTGTAGCATTGTCTATATTTGAATATCAGTTCGCTTTCGACAAGCAAACCTATTCTTCGGTTTCCCATTGAAACCTTAAATATATTTTTTTTCTTTCCTAGTACCCAGCAAGTCTATAAATGTTTCCATCACGATAATGATTATATTTGATATTTCATTCTCAATTCCTAGCTGGTTTGGGATTCCTTTTTGGACACACTAATTATAACCTTTGATCTAACCACCCTTGTTTTGCCCCTTTACAAAGCTATTACATGAACATCATGAACATTAATACAATCATTTCGAGCCTAGTGCTTTTTAATCCATCATGTCCAGTCTTACACCTATGATAACTAATTTTGAGCATGCAAGGCTCTACGGCATGACAATCCAGCGTCGCATGACGCAACGACGAGGCACAGATAGTAGTAACATGTCGTTTGACCTATTTCTACCCCGTTGAGAGAGGATCTAGGGTGTAACAACACACGTAGTTAGTAGGTTGTTATTATCCTATAGTGGATCATCATGGACATGATTCCCGTAAGTAACGGAAAATGACAACTTCGATGCTAGCTCCGCAGAGGACTTTTGGAGGTCGTTGAGTCCGACATATTAGCCCTATTGCAGGCTGTATAGGCTTTTAACCTAGATCACAGTCTCATTACAGCCTTATTCCGTTGTTGAGCGGTTACAGGGGCATGCTCTTGAATGAAGGGCACCTCTACTTTGGCCATAAAAGATATATAAGAGAGTTCTCCCTTGACTTTCAAAGCACTACAGGAAGCACTTTGCCAGTAATTTGTCAGCTTGAGACCAAGCTAACAGTCTTTCGTGAAAAGCCCTTGTCAATTTTGAAGTACCAGAGAGAGGAATTTAAGTCTCTTTGCAGCAAAGAAGCAGAAGATCAAATTTTGAATATGAATCGTCAACGGAAGAGAGTGGTCGCGTGCTGGCCAAGCTTCCATTAACACACTTCTCCATAAAAAATTTAAGTTGTAGATATTCATTGTGAGCTCTTGTAGAAGAGTCGTAATTCGTCTACGTTAGTGAAAGTTTTTCTTTCCGTTTCATCGACTTTGTATAGAATAGGTTCCCACTAATGACTAAAAATCTTTTCCTTGCTCCAAAACCTATGTCATAGGAATACGGATACGGAGAAAGATATCATATAAATAAGAAATACGGATATTTTTAGATAGGTAGACTCTAGTCGCCAATGTTGCACAAATATGGACACGGGTATGGACATGATATGTAAATGGGTACCATTTTCACAATGTCCGTGAAATATAGTCCAGGACCCATAACCATTCCAGCTTAATACAGACCAAGCGAGTTCTTCACTTTCCCGTGTGGATGGTAAACGTAAATCCTTCAAGAGATCTCAATCTACAAATGAACAAAATTTATTTTCAAAAAAGGAAGTTGATGAGAATCATTCTCCAGTTGACTTTTCATAAGAAAACTTCCTATATAAATACTTGAGAGGTATGCTCAAAGGATAACGTAAAGAGAAATTAAGGACAGGTGAATGTTAAATTGTTATTAAAGCACCATAGCAGATACAAGCCGTGCTGCATGTGATAAGAAAAGAATATATAAATGGAATTATTACAATGAAACAAGGTGACTTTTTGGAAATGCAATTAAGGGAACCATTGCTGAAAATCCAACAACTCATTGGTAGAGGAAAATATGAACAAAATCAACAAAGATTAATGGTTTCCCCATGCATGCATAAGAAAATACCCATAGAAAGCGAGTTCTCCTTTGCGCAATCATCAACAAATATACAAGCATAGTCCATAATGATTTAATTATAACAAACTCCACTATATTTTTTCGGTTTTTCAACTATGTGCAATCTCCATCTCATCAAAAATTATTTTATGGAGTAAGATGTCATAAACATTATACTCTTAGTTGATGAACCCTTTAATGGATCTTCTCCCCTTGGATAACCAGCAACAACTCCTATAGCATGTCATTACCGCTTTAATCTTTCAACCACTTTTGTCATGAAATTTGTCTTTGACAATGTAAAACCCAAATACAAATTGTACCATTAATTCAGTCAAAGATCAAGTCTCATTTGTGTGTAAGGTGTGTCAGCAAAGCCTCCAAATATTCCATCCACAATTTTGATGAAAATGGTCAAAGTTCATACAGGAATGGAGTTAAGGTGTTTGCGTAATCCCCTTTGTTCCAACAAAATGTAATTGTGCAGGTTTGAACATGCTTAATTATCTGAGACTTTAATAATAATCATCCAACCAGAGCTTCATCAGAGGACACTGTTTCGGGATTTTAGAGCTCAAAAGTCAAAACAAGTACAAGCAGGCAGGAGAGGAATTAACAGACATGTAAAATGCTTCCATTAGGAAAAAACAAAAACAGAATTTCAAACATAGGCAAGAAGATGGGATTTGATACAGAGAGAATCTCAATGTATTGGACTTGACAAGACTAAGAGTACAAATGAAATAGGAAAATTAACACTTCTACAGAGGACAGGCAGTTAAAGGGTGAGACAGCCGACCTCTCAAATTGGGTCCAGATACTCCAGCCCAAATGAGAAGACAAATTTCTTTATATATTATTTAAATTCTTAGATTGTTGAATGTGATAGCCAACCAAATACCAACTTAATAATAGGATGCGAGAAATGGGATCTCATAGTATCCTCCTTCATGGAGAAAGGAGGATGACTTTGACTGAGAGATGATAATCTATATGTTCCATGACCTTGAGGTCCTGGCACTCGAGCATAGTGCGTACCTTTTCTTAGTTAGATGTTTCAATGTATCATTTTCTTTGTTCATTAAAAAAACTGATGGAAGTAGTTTTCAGTTCAAAATTATGTAACAAATGGTAAAATAAGAAGCCATTCAAGTGTAAGTGATTTACAAAAAATATTAAATCGCTCTGGAGTTTTATCTGATCCGAAGTTTACCATGATCATTTATTTGTCATCGACTTGCACAAACATTAACTTAATCAATAACCTTTGTCATTCTCACTGGATCTGTTGATCACAAAGCTTATTGGTTTATCCTTTTCATTGTGCTTCCAGGATACATAGACTAGGAGCTTGATTGGTGGACTCGAATGTGGTAAAGGTGATTCCTCATAGATTGTCATCTTTCTCAAGATGCATTAACAAGTAGTCATGCTAGGTTATGAGTCTTTCAGCACCTCCCATATCTTTAATCAATCAAATCTCTAAATTGTGAATCGCGTCATTTGGAAAACATCAACATATCTTTCTTTGTTACTACTCCTATGTCTAAAGCTACGTTGTATTAAGCGGGAGGCGAGACGACGAGGTTGTCGCCTCGCTTAATGGCGCTTAAGCAGCGCTTAGTTAGCGCCTCTTTTTTTTTTTTTGCTCCTACATGTAAAATACTCTATATAGTATATACACATAAATTTTAATTTTTTTTTCATACAATCATACTAGTATATGCATGAATAACAATACCAATTATCAATCAAGTAAAGTAACAATATAAATACTAGAATCAAAATGCAAACTACAAGCCACACAATGCATACATACTGCATAGTCATCATAATACCATCAAACATAAAAGTTTTCTCTAAAGTTCCTACTTAAAGTTTTTCAACTATCCAACTATATAAATAACAAAAGATTTGGTTCAATTTATTAAAAAAATCAAAAAAAAAAAAAAAAATGTTAAGCGAGGCGCTACTAAGCGACGTCTAAGCGCGCTTAAGCATTGAACGCTTTTCTGAGACAAATTCATTAAGCGAGGTGCCCAAATTCTCAATCTCGCTTAAGCGCACTTTTCACAACATAGCTAAAGCTTATTCAGATGTTTGAGGACCCTTTTCTTGGGATCTAAGAATTAGATGACCATTCCTTGATCATTTATATTTATTAGTGAGGAATCACTCTCAGTTGGTTCCTACTTTCATACATACTGCATGTTCTATTGGAAACAACAACTCGGTGTCTCCTCAAATAATTCCTAAACAAATTGTGCAAACGAATATTTGCAAACCAATTCTCTTAGTACTTAGTTGATCATGGTATTGTTCCTCAAATCTATTATTCATATACAACAATAGAAAATAGTGCTGCTGCAAGGTAAACTTTGTTTTCTTCTTGAGGTTATTCGATGTGTTCTATTATTTTGTACTTACAATGATATTAGAGTGATGTTCTCGAGGTTCTTAGTGGATAGCAGTCACATAGCAATTACGGGTGCCATAGCTGATAGCCTGATAGTGCATAATGGACAATAGTGAAAAGTATCAGGCGATATTGAAACATAGCAGCAGGGTTTTTAGTTCATTTAAAACATGATACATATGATAAAGCCCAATAACATATTGCTAATCTTGGGGGGGAAATTAGGATATAGTATCATGACTTAAAAATTTGCCACTAACAGAAATTGAGATTATTGAATGACCAACCATTTTATCCTTATGCTATATAATATTTTATAAATGTATTTTCTTTCATACTCAATTTGTTTATGGTTAACTTATTTATCTGATCTTAACATATCCCTGTTTTCGTTTTTCTTGGTTAGAACTTAAGAATCACCACGAAGGATGCTACTCGGAATCTCAGATAGTATGTATTTGTTAAGTCTTGAAATTGTGGTGGTCAACATGCCGTAAATTTAGGTATGCTGATCTAACTTAAGGCTATGTTGCACTAGCAGGAATATGACACTTATACAACAAGGACATTTCGCAGATACCTATACAATAGTGCATGCGTGCTTGCAAAGAAAAGGGAGTGCATATTCATACAGTAAGAGAATCCAGAGTTTGGGCGCATATAGAAAGCACAGCCAGATCAAAGTGCCACTGGGAATAATGAATCCATGGACTAGGTACGTATTTTGGCATGTGTCCTAGTGTTTTCTGGAATGCCTGTGTAGTGTCCAGTATGTGTTGGGCACGACATGGCATTCATTTTCAGAGTGTCCATACTTTCTAGGTCTAGGTTTCTTGATTTCAAAATCCTAACTTTATTTCACTTCTCTTCCTAGCTCGCAAAACTATATATTTACACTAACACAAACCAGTCCTAATGAAACGAAAACTAGTGCAAAACCCTAACTTCTCTTCCTTGCTCACGAAAACTTGGATCTTTTACACTAATTCTAACACAAGCTAGTCCTAATGAAATGAAATTAGTGCAAAACCCTAACTTTCTTCCTTCTCTTCCTTGCTCACGAAAACGTGCAAAATCCTAACTGTAAGACAAATTATTTCTAATAATAAATAAATAACTATTTCAAATCAAAACTTTCTTCTCGCGAAACTATATCTTTTACACTAATTCTAACACAAAATAGTCCTAATGAAACGAAAACTAATTCAAAACCCTAACTTCCTTCGTTCTCTTCTCATCCCCGCTAGCAAAAACTAAATCTTTCACTAATCATAAAAACAAACGAAGGGGGGATTTTCATTCTACGAACCTCCGGCGAGTAATCGGAGCCAGGGATGAAGGTGACGTCGGGCCTGAACATGTAATCCCCGTCGAGAGACTCGTCGCTTCCGTCGACGAAGCCGGTGGTGGCGGCCCTCTTCATCTTGTCTTCCATGCCGTCCGTGAGCGTGTCGTAGCCGCCCAGGTCGCCGTCGGTGGCAGCGTTGGCGGCGTCGTAGGGCCTCCCGGATCTGTTGTTGTGGGCCCTCTCGATCCAATCTAGCTTGCGGTAGAAGGAGTTGGCGCCTGCGGCGGCGTCGGTGCTGCCGAAAAGGCGGCGCTCAAAGTCGTCTGCGGACTCGAAGGGGAAATTGCTGCTGCTGGAGAGGAATCGGAGGAAAGGGGAGGAGGAGGCGGTGGAGGAGGAGGAGGAGGCGGTGGCTATACATTGATGATGGGAAGAAGGAAGAAAAAGGAACAAAATAAAAAGGCAAATGTTAAAGGCTACCCCCTTTTTACTAAGGGCCACCAACTTAAAACTTTAAAAAAAATTACAAGTTTGCCATTTTGAAAACACTAAGGGCCACCCCGCTCCTGTCAATCGAGGACTGCAGCGCTTGCTTGCAGTCCATCTTTTCTCTTCTTCTTTTTTTTACCTACAGTGACTGCAGGGCTTGCCTGCAGTCCAAAGTGAAGACAGGACTGCAGGCAAGGCTTGCAGTCCGCCTTCCCCGCAAACGATCCACGGTTGTGGCGAGGGGAGGGAGGCGCGGGGGAGGGGGGCTGAGGTCATGGCTGCGGCACTCGATTTGGCACGGAGGAGCGGGTCTCCCAAGCTGGCCTTGGCATGGGTCTCTCGAGGCGACGAAGGGTGGCCACAGAGACGACGACTGCGGCGGTCTGATCGGTGTGCGCCACCCTTCGCCGAAAACTAGATCTTTTACACTAATTTTAACACGAACTAGTCCTAATGAAACAAAAACTAATTCAAAACCCTAACTTCCTTCGTTCTCCTCTCACCCCCTCGCAAAAATTAAATCTTTACACTAATCGTAGTAACAAACGAGGGGGGGTGATTTTTCATTCTACGAACCTCCGATGAGTAATCGGAGCCAGGAATGAAGGTGACGTAGGGCCTGAACATGTAGTCCTCACATAGTAAAGAAGGAAGCGGTCATAGAGAAAATCCGACAAAGAATAATAAAATTGAACTGAACTGAAGCAATCGGTACGGTGGCTATCGCTCCCAGGAAGAGTCAAACTGAGAAAGGTGGTGCTGGGAAAGAAAATAATGGAAAAAAACCAGGTGGAAGAACATATAGACCAAATCATGAGAGAATTGTTATGGAACAACCCTAATGTTGTGTTGGCAAAGGAAAACGGTTTGCCAACCAGGTGTCGCAAAAACTATATCTTTACACTAATTCTAACACAAACTAGTCCTAACGAAATGAAAACTAGTGCAAAACCCTAACTTCTCTTCGTTGTTCACGAAAACTTGATCTTTTACACTAATTCTAACACAAATTAGTGCTAATCAAATGAAAACTAGTGCAAAACCCTAACTTCTCTTCCTTGCTCGCGGAAAGATTTTTTACACTAATTCTAACACAAACTAGTCTTAGGGAGACGAAAACTAATTCTGAACCCTAACTTCCTTCGTTCTCTTCTCATCCCCGCTCGCAAAAATTAAATATTTACACTAATCATAATAACAAACGAAGGGGTGATTTTCATTCTACGAACCTCCGGCGAGTAATCGGAGCCAGGGATGAAGGTGACGTCGGGCCTGAACATGTAGTCCCCGTCGAGGGACTCGTCGCTTCCGTCGACGAAGCCGGTGGTGGCGGCCCTCTTCAGCTTGTCGTCCATGCCGTCCGTGAGCGTGTCGTAGCCGCCCAGGTCGCCATCGTCGGCGGCGTTGGAGGCGTCGTAGGGCCTTCCGGATCTGTTGTTGTGGGCCCTCTCGATCCGGTCTAGCTTGCGGTAGAAGGAGTTGGCGCCGGCGCCGACGTCGGTGCTGCCTAAAAGGCGGCGCTCGAAGTCGTCCGCGGACTCGAAGGGGAATTGCTGCTGCTGGAGAGGAACCGACGGAAAGGGGAGGAGGAGGCGGAGGGGGTTTTGGGAGGGAGGAGGAGGAGGCGGTGGCTATACATCGATGATGGAAGAAGGAAGAAAAAGGAACAAAATAAAAATGGCAGCTTTGTTGAAGTCTATAAACCTCTTTAAACCTAGCGGTGCAACTCGGGCGTACTAAAACGGAACCCGATCGGCTAAAACCGTTAATGGGTTAGGTTAGAGTTCAAGATACTCAGGTTCGGACTCGGATTCGAATTAAAATATTTAAATCCAATCAAAAATCGGGTTGGACTTGGATTCATGTGTAGTAACCCGAAACCTCGTGTGTGTGCCCGAAACCCCGTGTGTGTGTGTATATATATATCTATTGTTTCATACTTCTTAAATAAATAAAAAAATTAAACCCTAAATTTTTTCCCACCCAAACTCTTCAACTCCTCATCATAAATCTCATTTCAGTTTTATTTTGTAATGATTGGGACTCGTTACTATTTGAATATGTATTTAATATTACTCTTGTTTAAAATTATTTAAAATATAATATTAAAGCCCGAGAAACTCGATGGACCCGAACCCAACTCGATCCTCTGGGCTTGGTCTTGGGCTTCATATGTTGAACCCGAGGTGGGGTCGGACTTGGGCTCGGGCTAGCCTTATGATTCATCGGGTTGGTCTCGGGTTGACCTCAAGCTCGACCCAACCCGCCCGAGGTGCACCCCTATTTAAACCCTTCGTGGTGACGTTTATTTATATATCAAAAGCTTTTCCTTTATAAACGAATTGGGTCCATAGCTCAGTGGTAGAGCAATTGACTGCAGATCAATAGGTCACCGGTTCGAACCCGGTTGGGCCCTCTTTTTTTGAAGTTTTTTTTCTTTCAATATTTTGTTTTTACCAGCCACAAAAACCCTAATTTTATATGTAGATTAGACACATAGGGAAAAAAAAGGTGACTCCTTTTTCCCTACTCCCTACCGCCGCGGCCACCGCCATGGCCACCAACTCCTTCCTCCTCTCCGCTCACCGCCCTCCCCTCCTCTCCTCCCGGATCCGCTCACCGCCCCTCCTCCTCCACCCCCTGGCATGATCAAAATCAGCTCCTCTTTTCCCTTTTCTTCCTTTCTTTTGAGCCAAAACCCTACTCCATTGCTGTATACTCAACTACTCTTTTCTCTTCTAGGTATGGCATGGAAACTTTACAGTAAAGCCCCTAAATTTCTAATGTATTTCCCTCCATTGATGCTTCCCTTCCATTAGGGCTAACTATATGGAAATATCAAAAAAAAATATTCATATATGGAATGAAAAATTAGGCTTTTTCTATAGGAATTTGGTCTTTGTGAAGGATACAAGTAGTAGTATTTGGTGGATATAATGATTGCCCATTTGTCAAAAGAAGAAATAATATATTTTTTAGATATATTTTGATATTCCAAATTTTAATTTACTATAACCAAGTTGTTTGGTAGCTTAAAATCAAAGAAAGTTGGGATTTGTATGAATTGTTTTCCACTTCTTAATTGATGATCGAGTTTGTGAACGTGCTACCACTTTTTTTTTAATTTATGGAAGCTGTTATTTTATTAAAGTTAGGATTTTCTTGACATCCCTATTTTTAAAAGTATTTTCTCTTCTTTTACTTTAGTTTGAATGTTAAGCCTTGTGTTGGTGGAGAAGATCTCTTATGATCAATCATTACAAGATCCTGGACTGACTGCGTAATCAAAGTGTGTGTGATTGTAAATACAAATTTTGTTGCATCTTATGTTATGTTGCACAAACACAAATACAATACGATGCGATACCCATATTACGACACAGACAAGGTACCAGTTTTGGTGCGTCCTAGTGTACTTTGGAGTGCTTGTGTCATGTTCAATATGACTCCGACATGACATGAGACATGCATGGCACCCTTTACTGGAGTTTTCGTGCTTCCTAGGGCTTTAGTGTAGTAGGTAATGCCCGTGCCAACCCTATTATCCTTGAAGATGCATGGCCCATGCCAACAGCTTTAGTGTAGTAGGTAATGCCCTTCAGTTTCTCATATGGGAAATCGAGTTCCGTGGAGATTCTGATTGAAATCTTGGATATAGTCATTGGGTACATAAGAATAGCCAAACCAAACTGATTGATCAATATTTTAATAACCCTTTATTTTTAACGTTATCTTCTTTCTAACTGCAATGGTGTTATATTGCTCGAGGATTTTCCTACCGATCCTTATAGTGTTATATCCTTGTGAAAATTAGTTGCATATGCATTTTTTTTTTAATTCACATATGTTTGCTTTTATTGGAATACTCAACCTGTTCCTTATTGCAGATGTTCTTTTGGCAGAAGCAGATACATATCACTAAAGATTTCTACTTGCAGTTTGTCAAATACTTCAGGGATACTGGAAATTTGTGAAATATCGAGTTAGCTTATTCATTGCAGATTTTACATTAATGGAGGAAACAGTGTGCTGGATTTTTTTGCATGTAAATTGGAATCGGGTACTTTATAGCCTCTTCATCTGATAGGAGTCCTCTCTGTGATTGAAAAAATGCTTTCCCTCAGAAAATTTGGCTCTTTATTATCCAAATGTTCTGTCTATGCACAACATTTGGTGCTTCACTTGGAGGTCGCCAATGGGCTTGATACTGCTCCCCTAAAGTGTAGGAGACACTTCAGTAGATCTTCTTCCAGAATCATCGAGGCATTAACAGTCATCAATCAGAAAAATCCATCATTCAGATTCTTGTTCTCCACAGTAACTGAGTCGATACTGGTTCAGGCCCGTGATCCCTCACAAATAGCATTGGAGATGGTAAATGCAATCGACGAGCAGAGATATGATGATGCTTGGAATGCGTATGAGAAGCACATGCACATGGATGGCTTCCCCAGAAGATCCGACATAAGCAAGCTTGTCACTGGTCTTGCTGAGAGCCTTGACGCTTACTGGCTTAACAAAGCTTTTAGTGTGGTTGAAAGGTCCTTTGATATGAAAAAGGAAGACATATGGGAGAGAAATTCTCTTATCTATCTCTCTTTCATCTCCTGGCAAGGTGTCAGCTCCCTGTTCTTGCGTCAAATATTCTGAGAAAGTTAGTGCAGATGGAAGCATTCCCTCCCTTGAAAGCATGGTCAGGAGTCATAGGCCATATGTCCCAGTCCTCTACAGGTGCTTTCCTTGCTGCAGAGCTCATAATGGAGATAGGTTATCTCTTCAAGGATAATAGGGTTGATCCTCGGAAGAAGAGTAATAGGCCGCTGCTCTATATGAAGCCGAACTCTTTCGTCTTTAATATAGCTTTGACAGGGTGCCTGTTATTTGGGACCACAAGAAAAGCTGAACAGCTTCTTGAATTGATGCCTCGAATCGGTGTGAAGCCTGATGCTGATTTGCTCATTGTAATGGCTCGCATCTATGAAAAGAATGGTAGGAGAGATGATATCAAGAAGTTGAAGCGTCATGTTGACGAAGCATGTGGACTTGGTGACCAGGACTTCCAGTTGTTCTATGATTGCTTGCTTTCTTGCCATTTGAAATTTGGAGAGTTGGATTCAGCAACTAATTTGATCTTAGACATGCTAAAGAAGGCTAACGAAGCGAAGAGATCTCTGGCTGCAGCAAAGTCAGTGTTAGAAGCCGCCAAGACTGGAAAACCATCTGTTCCTTCTCAAGACGGTGAAACTGAAGAGTTGGATTTTGTCGATAAATTCAAGCTAACTAAAAGCCGACCTCCTTCGTATTATGAATTTACTAATGATCGAAGTTTCTCAAGGCTTGATGCTGAGGCCAAAGAATCTCTTCAATTGTTATCGGAGAAGTTGCACTCCCATGTCGAATTGGTAAAGTCTGCACGAGGAATTCTACATCCAACAGAGAAAATCTATGCCAAGCTTGTCAGTGGATTCCTGGAAAATGGCAAAATCAATGAATTGGTGACATTTCTAATTAGAGCAAGTAAGGAGGAATCTCCGACCTCGATTGAGAAATCTGTTGCTGTCCAAGTAATGAATGCCTGCATCTCTCTAAATCTATTAGATCAAGCACATGACATCTTAGATGAGTTGAGATTTTCAGGAATTAGAGTTGGTTCTTCTGTTTATTCTTCCCTTCTAAAAGCTTACTGCAAGGAGAACCGGCAACAAGAGATTGAGGCCCTTCTTAGGGATGCTCGAAAGGCTGGTATCCAACTTGATTCGAGCTGTTATGAAGCCCTAATTGAATCACGGGTGCATCATAATGACTCAAGTGGTGCTCTCCAAATGTTCAAAGAGATGAAAGAGTCTAGTGTTTCAAGATCCGGTCATCCTGAGTTCGAGAAGTTGGTGGAGGGGTGCGCTGGAGATGGTGAGGCAGGTTTGATGGCTAAGCTCTTAGAGGAAGTTAAGTATACACAAAAGGTGGATTCTGGCGTCCATGATTGGAATAGTGTGATACATTTCTTTTGCAAAAGGCGGTTGATGAATGATGCCCAAAAGGCTTTGAACAAAATGAGAGCTTTGGGCCATAAGCCTAATGCCCAAACCTTTCATTCTTTGGTCACTGGGTATGCAGCAATTGGAGGAAAGTATGTGGAGGTCACAGACTTATGGGGTGAAATGAAAGTTCTTTCAAGCTCAAATTCAATGAAGTTTGATCAGGAGCTCTTAGATTCTTTGTTATATTGTTTCGTAAGAGGTGGGTTCTTCCTTCGAGCCATGGAAGTGATTGAAATGATGGAGAAAGGGAAGATATTTGTTGATAAGTACAAGTACCGGAATCTTTGGTTGAAGTATCATAGGACAATGTACAAAGGAAAGCCTCCCAAGGTTCAGACTGAAGCTCAATGCAAGAGGAGAAGCAGCTTTGTCTTTCAAGAATTGGACTGGATTAACTTGAAAGCATGTTAACCAAATAGAGAAGTTTCCAGAATTTTAGATACATGTTCAAGTGGGCTGTGTGGCTCCTTGTGGCAAGGTATATAACTCATTGTCATTCATAATTTTCATCATCTCGAATCATGATTGAGCTTGCAAGGAACATCTACATATTATATGTTGGACTAAACCATATTTTTCTCGCAAGTTTGTAATAGCTTGTTGTGGATCGCATTCTACACTTACCTAATTCTTGAAGTAATACATTTCCAATTAAAGATCACTCTCAAAGTCAAGGCTAGCTGTATTTTTAAACTGGTATATTTGAAATAGTTTCATCTCTGATCAAGGATTGTTTCCAAAGTGTTTTAAGATGCTGTGACAAAAAATTCATCCCTTTGGTTTGTCCATTTTCTTATTCTTGTACAAGTTACTCACATAAATATCACTACTTTTAGAGGGAGAATAAATCTCTCTATTTAAGTTGTTGTTTATAGGTTACTAAGGTTAGCCTGTGATAATGACGATATCATGTGTTTCCACTAGTTAAAACTTGGGTTTATTTAATCAAATATTTATTGTATCTATATTTACTGAAATGTATGTATGATATCTTTATGTACTCGTAATATTGTTAATGATATAAAAGATTGCAACACAAACTACCATCATATCCAACTTTCATTTGATGTATTCAGTACCATTTTTCTTATCGTACATTAACATTGTGATCCATTTCTGCAGCTGGCCAGCACTGAGGAATACATTGATGGGCAATTCACAGGAAAGCCTTGGGAGATTCCGATAAGGTAACCTATTATTTTTCTCATTTTATCCGTTGATTATTGTTAGTGCCGGGGCACAATTTTTCGATGGAAAACTGAGAATATGAAACAATTGTAAGAACAATGTTCCAACGCAACACTTCTAGGAAGGTTGCGCAAGTATAACGAAGATCTAAGAAGATCTCGTTATTATATTACGAGAATCTAAAAAGATTTCGTAATCCACAGCAGCATATGATATACGAGAATCTAAGAAGATTTCGTAATCAAAGCAGCGAAGAAGATGACAGGCGAAAGATGAAAGATGGCCTGCTAGGGTGAATGATTACCGTTGCTCAAAGCTATATTCGCCCCACACGAATAGCTTCCAGGAACCAGCAAGTTCGTCGGAGAACTTTGGAACACTTCTGCTCTTCTAACTCCTCGGATTGTACACGGACTCCCGTGCAAAAGCAACGTTGGTGCAAAGCTTCTCTTTTCTCTCACAGACTCTGTTTACTGTTAAGAAACACTTGTAAACTTTCGTGACTCTCTGAATGTGTTCTGTATATACTGCCTGTGAGAGAGAAGAGTCCTTATATAGGCCCGAGTAGCAACTGTCCGGTTAGCACAACATTCGGACGTGGTAATAACCACTCCGAACGTGCAGTAACCGCTCAGATCATGCACATGCACGATCCGAGGCAATTTGCGCCACTCTAGCAACCCGCGCGCCTTGCGCCTTGCGCACAGAGTCACTTGCGCCACACGCCTTGCGCCACACGCACACCTTGTGCCACACGCACAACGCGCAAGTAGCTCGCGCAACTAAAGTGCACTATGCGCCTAGCGACGATGCTAACGTGCTAAGTGCGCCAACAAAACGCCACATTACGCCTCATGAGCCCATGAGCCCGAGTCCGTGTCTGAGTCAGAGTCCGTGTCTGAGTCCGAGTCGCTCCCATGGAAATAAATTTTCCAAGAGCAAAAAGCATGAATGCTTTTAATTGTTTATTTAGCCTTCTTCCCATTAGAGAAATAACCCCACATGGCACACCCATGTGCACCTCCACACCACATGTGCATCTCTAAACTAGCATAGCTAATATATAGAAATACAACTCCTTTGGCCTAGCCGATGTGGGACTAAAATTTCTAATGCAAAGGCCAAAATCCAACAATTATTGTTATCAAGCGTCTTCTAGCTGATATCTGGTGTTACAACATATTTCTGACAGGGTGGTTTTGAGTCGACGGGCTAAGAAAGAAGCTGAGGTCTTCAATGAAGCTATGAACGCTAGGAATGCAAAGTTGAACTATATAAATTCAATCAGGAGAGCTTTTGTGATGCACCAGTTTTCATGATCAGCCTGTTACTCTCTGGTGGAACTGTAGACACCAATGTGGATCAGAATCTGCAGGTTTGTTGGCCGGAATTGTTTGCGTAATCCATCAGATTTGATGGCTGGGTTCTTCTGGGCTATGGTCAAGTTCTTTCGGTGTACATTTCTGAATGTAGCAATGTTGGAAGTTAAATAAAATTACTTGAATCGACTTGTAAACATATTTCAAGTCGATGATCTTCTATGATCAGTCAGAGTACTCACATTTTCTTGTGCAAAACTGTGTTGAATCGATGTAGACAGTGTGTTTGGATCTCTTCCCGACGTTTTGTACTAATTATCTAGTTACTGTCAAATTTTGTACTAATTACCTAGTTACTGTGCAACTGTGTTGAATGTGTAAAATGTGACACTGACAGTAGCCCTAATTTTTTGCACAATTATCATTGCTCGATCACTATTTCGCTTATAACCTAGGTCCTATCTATATAGGTTTTTCGTGATGGAACTTGATATTTTGCAACATTTTTACAAAAAATTAAGAATTTTTTTTTAACAAAAAGTGTACTGGAATGATTATAAATATTAAGATTCCGTTTGTTACACTGCAATGCAATGTAATCGTAATGTAATCAAATAAAAAAAAATTATTTGATTATATTACGATTACATTACAATGTACCAAACAAGGCCTAAATGTTGTCACTGAAAGACGCCAAATTTTTCTCGAAAATGCTAAAATGTCAATAATACTCGGTTTGATTTTTGACCTTTATAGATTAAAAATATATTAAAAACTTTAAAATATGGTAAAATAGTAATTCTCTCTCTTGTCAGATGTCATTAGTCTACCTCTATTCTTTTTGCGCTC
>JANAVB010001810.1:0-88677 GCA_029216955.1 Iris pallida
ATTTGATATATTATGTCTCACCCAAACTTGTTCCCTAATATTCTTTTGACTTTGCACAACTTTCGGTTGATTTAGGCTATTCGACCGTTTACCGTAATTCTAGACCTAACTTCCAACGTAAGTTCGAAACTCGACAACGATCAAAATTATTTGACCCAATATATAGTTTTGACCTATTTTATGACACACATGCCAAATATGTGCCACTCAATCGAGTTTCCACATGCTATTTATTTTGAATGACACACAAGACTCAATTGATAGATCCTTGGAGTCTATTTCGGTTCGATAAACCATACCATCTCCAAACTAGGTCAACGAGCCTTGGTAGAGCCATCTTAGGTAGCCATGATCTACTAGAATTATTTTGAGTTTATTTTGGAATGTTATACAGCCAAATAGGTTTAGATACAATTTTGTATATATAAGATTATATTTATAATAGCCTAATACTATATATATATATATATATATATATATATATATATATATATATATATATATATATATATATATATATATATATATATATAATTTTATATAATATAATTATATATATATAAATATAATATAATATAATATAATATAAATATAAATATATAAATATATAAATATATATATATATATATTTATATATATATATATATATATATATATATATATATATATATATATATATATATATATATATATATATATATATATATATAGTATTAGTCATGGTCAAGTTTTGGGGTACATATCGACTAATTTTTTGGCACAGCTAGTGTAGTTGTGTGGTTTTACTAGTGTATTAGCTATGCTAGGGAAGCCCTAGCCATAGAAGTGTCCCAAGTAGGAAAATAAGTCAAAGTTGTGACTTAATCCCTATAGACTATTTAATTATTAAATTATAAAGACTTTTTAGGAGACCCGGTTGTACCAATTTAACCCAAAGTTGACCCAAACCATACCCAAGCCCGTGTAGTCTTGTGGCACATCAAAAAATGTCTATTGTAAATATATATTGGTATTTTATTTAATGGTCTAGTAAATAATTTTTATAAATGTTTGTTATATATATGTTATTGCTATTAACTTGATAATTATATTTTATATAATAAATAATGTATTTACAGATTCTTATGGGGTTTCCTAGGCCATACATATACTTGTGGATATATAAATGTATGCATCTTCCACTATATAATGAGGCTTCAAAATGGCTCACTTTTGAGCCATCTAAGCCGTCATTATATCACAGTCCACTTTATTTTAAAAAAATTTATGGAAAAAATTATTGAAAAAAAGTTTAAATTTGTTAACATGAGGAATCGAACTCAACCGAACAAGAAAAATACCTCACACCTTAACCACATGAGCTAGAAAAGATATTTGACTACAATTGAATAATATTCTCATTATACGTTATTACACGTGCAAAGCACGTACATTTACTAGTATATATATAAATACCTAATAAGCATATGTTATTTATAAAGTTGGATATATATGTATATATATTTTATCCATATAAATAGAGTATTATTTAAATTGTTGTAAATAGAATTTATAATAAGTATATGTTATAACCATTGGTTATATCTTGGATTATTTTTATAAATAATCCTTGTATTATCTTTTAGGTGTACATATACTCTTCTATATGCACACACACACACACACACACACACACACACACACACACACACACACACACACACACACACACACACAAGCAACATCGGCCACTATGGCAAGCCGCCAGCCCTGTCCCCATGCGGCCGTACCAGCGGAGTCACTCCCTGTGTGCCACCTGACTGCCGAATCCCGACCGTAGCGTTGTCGTGCCACCACACGACTGTGCTGTACAACAACAATGACGAAGGCAGCAACGACAGCCTCCCGCACGTAGATCCGCCGTCCCAACTGCCACCACGTGACCTCGTGTCCCTGACGAACTCCTTCCTGACGGCCATCATCCACTACGATAAGTGGCATGGTCGATTTCTATGTTTCGATGTCGATCCCATCGTGACGTGCAAGATTTAAACTTAGAATTGGTGCTACATCGCAGTAAATTTATGTACATTTTCTTAGAAATTTGACCGTTTGATCGTCGATTTGATTCTTCTGTTTCTATCTCGGTATATGCCTCTTCACTCACCCAAAATTTCAACCATTAATTCGATCGTTTGATAGATCAAAACTGGTCACCAAGTTGACCGTTTAAATCACGATAATTTTGGACAATTTTGTGGAGCCAATTTCATAAATTTATTTCTGTCGCGAAGAAGCTCTGTTTGATGTACCACCAACTCTGATGCATATCAGGTATAACCACCTTTGACACATAAAAATTTCAGTTCAATAGGATATCGTTTGGTTGGTTGAAATCGACGCTAAAGTTGGCATATCGAAATCATAATTTCTAACATGTAAAATTATGATTTTGAACCCGGAACATCGGATTCCAATCTGACACCACCATTAGACTCGTAGTATTGTTCTGGCCAAGATTTACATATAATTTTTCAAATTTGGATAACATTTTTTTGCAACATTTTTTGGTGTCCAACAACGGACATGTTTGACCCAAAATTACCGTTTTACTCCGGTGTCCAGAATTGAACTTATGGGTAGCCAAACTTTGCTAATTTTTTTATTTTGAGACTGATGGTGATGTCCGTTTCAACATTTAGAGATGTTTGTAAAAGATACATTTTTGGTGTGTCTATTGATTTGACAATTTAGTCACGACTTATTGTCTACTCGTCATACGACCTCCAGGCAATTACACCTTTCTGAAATTTACAGTATCTACATACATTTTTATACTATTGTTTCTTTTATGTCTTACTTGGTTACATATTCTTCTGATTTATGTCGTTGTTATTTTCTAGTTTTACGTGGTTCGTATTTTTCTATATTACTTGTCCTATTTTCTTATCTTATTCATGTATGTGTCTTATGATAGAATTGCTTATCATATGACATATCCCTTGACATTGACTCGATTATGTCTCCTGTACCGTTTGGACTTGACTTGACCTGGATGACTTGATTGACTTGACTCGTAGTTCTAGGCGAGGACCTTGTGATAGACGATAATTATACTTGACCACTTTCTATTGTGAGCCCCTACCGAGCAGTGATAGAGACTTACTATAGGCTATGAGCCTCCACCGAGCTACTATTTATAGGGCCATGGTCCCCTACCGAGCTGCTGTTTACCTCGATTTACTCATAGTCACGTTTATCAGCACGATTCTCGACGACATGCCATTTTTTTATATTTTATTCTTGTATTCTTCAGTTATTATTTCTTGTACTGTTTTCTGTCTTTCAATGCATGTTATTTACTCTACAGTAGGCTTATATATTATGTGTCTTGCTAGTCCCCTGAGGATCTGGTGATCTCTTCAGGTATTAGATGAAGTTATCAAGGTTTAGTACATTGATGGATGATGGTTGCTTCACCAAGACTTCAGGTATATTTAGTTGATGCTATTATCATTCTCTTCCTTATTTATATTTCATCCTATATTTGACTCATGCTATTATTATAGCCTAGTCTTTTTACAAGATTCATCTTTCTTCTATCTTGTTCATGATAAATATATTATTGGAGTTTCACTCTAATACATTTATCTATTCTAAAATCAGTATATTATGGTTTGATCAATCTTATTGCACTTGATTCGTTATTGTTATCGATATTTAATAGATTGAGATATAGTTGATTTAGAATAATAAGACAACTTCTACATATTCGAGCTGAGCTGGAGTCCTCTCGATACGTAGCTGACATGTATAAAATTTTCTAGTCCTATGTACTTTGGGATTGATATAAAATATATTTTTTGGTGGCCGATGCAGGTCGAGTTAGCCATTTTGGTTACGTTACTGTACCGAACGGGCCTGCGTATATGATTAAATCCTTAGGAATCTCAATCCACAACTGTCTTGACAATTCTTTTAGAAATTTCTCTACAGTCCTTGAACTTCGTATTGGCTCTCGACTATTTTTTATTTGCTTCCTCGTGCCATTGCTTCTCGCCCCTTCCTATTTCGGAGTGACGAATGATCGACCTTTATATAATTCCTCAAAAATTCTTAAGTTATAATGTAAATTAGTTTGCTTATTGAATTTTGGTTGCTTGATAGATAGGAGGGGATTAGAAATATCATATGTCATAGGTATCTAAGAGCATCCACAATGGGACTAATTTCATGTGCTATATTTGGTCTTTAGTCAAATTTTGTAGCACTTGATGGCTCCAATGGACTATTGTCCACACTTGAAAAATGGTAGAAAGCTAAGAGACTCTCCAAATTTTGAGAGTCTACTAGTTGAGCTATATTACTTGCGGGCCTACCATATTTACTTTTCTCCTTCATTCTTTTTTGGAGTGTTGCCATTTGTCAATTATGAAAGAAAAATAAGGAGAAAAACAAATGGAGTGTTGCCACTTGTCAATTTGGAGTATTTATTTAGACTATACCATTATGTACCAACATGAAGGGGATACTCCAAAATTAATTATTGGAGTATGGTTTGAAGTGATTTGGAGTATGGTTTGGAGCTTTACCACTGTGGATGCTCTAATGGTAGTAATTTTTGTAACTAGTGTGCAAGGGTTATAAAATTTTAGGGCATCATGTGTTTGATGGGGGTAGTATGACAAAAGGTGGGTAGATGTCCTCAAGGCATAATGTGATTTATTTATGATGAAGTAGTGATTGAAATGAATGAAGAAGTACAAGCTTGCGGGAGAAGAGAGTGGATTTACTTTTCGAGAATTAGATGGTTGTAGATTATTATTACTAGTTGATTTTTAGATTCAAGGCCTGAGTAAAAATATAGGACAAAACTTTTAAAGAAATTAGTCGGTAGATTCTAAAGAGGACCGGGGATATAGTGGTTAAGGGACTAGTAATTATAGTCCTTGGCTTGAAGGTCAAGGAGGATAAGCCTTCAACATGACCATTGCAAGATCGCCAGTAGCAAGAGGAGCGACTAGAGATAACCATAGAGGTTGCAAAAACAAATTATTTAGGATTGATTACTTGAGTTATTAGGAGATACCGTAGTGACTTAGCGTATCCCATGAACTATTCCTTGTTACGTTAGCATGGTTCTTCGTTAGTGAGCTTTATTTTAATTTCGAGGATGATATTCTTTTAAGGTGGGTAGATTGTAAGTACCTTGACTTTTGGAAATTATTTTTTATAATTTTATTTTTTAAATTATATTTCTATTTTAACAATGACTATAAATGTACTTTTCGTAGCTTTAATTTTTGGAACAAAAGAAATGCTAATCTTTTGATACGTCCTTCATGAGTTTTGAAGTAAACAGGTCTACATTCAATTTGATATATCATGTCCCATATAAACTTATTTTCTAACATTATTTTGACTACCCACAACTTTGGGTCAATTTTGGCTATTCGACTGTTTACCGTAATTCTAGACCTAACTTCCAACGTGAGTTCGGAACTCAACATCGATCAAAATTATTTGACATGAGATATGGTTTTGACCCATTTTGAGCCTACGACACACATACCAAGGGTGTGCCACTCAATCGAGTTCCCATGTGCTATTTATTTTTAAATGGCACACAAAACCCAATTAATAGATTATTGGAGTCTATTTCGGTTCGATGAACCATACCGTCTCCAAACTAGGTCAACGAGCCTTGGTAGATCCATGTTAGGTAGCCATGATCTAGTAGAATTATTTTGAGTTTATTTTGAAATGTTATAAAACCAAATAGGTTTCAATACAATTTTGTATATATATATATATATATATATATATATATATATATATATATATATTATATATATATATATATATTTTTTTTTTCCAGCAAAAACTACTCTTTATTCCAACTTCCAAAGTGAATGAACGGCTACAAAAGTTGCATAAAAAAACAAAACAACTAGAGGAGAGGGATCTCAGTATGAGAGCATCTGATCATGGCCTTCATCACTTGACGCTTGACTTCGGTAATCAACTGGGCCGGAGAGTAAGTGTAAGCTTCGTATCGAAACTTGTTACGATTCTTCCACAGAACCCAGCAGATTGCGCCTACCACCACTTGCTTGACATGTTTCTGCCTCTTCCTCCACCAGCACTGGAATCTCTGTAATAAATCCCTTCGACTCGCATATATATATTATATATATTATATATATATATATATATATATATATATATATATATATATATATATATATATATATATATATAGCTTTAGTCATGGTAAAGTTTTGGGGTGCATATCGACTAAATTTTTGTTACGACTAGTATAGTTGTGTGATTTAACTAGAATATATATATATATATATATATATATATATATATATATATATATATATATATATATATATATAACTATATATATATATATATATATATAGTTAAATATATATATATATATATATATATATATATATATATATATATATAACTATATATATATATATATATATATATATATATATATAGTTAAATATATATATATATATATATATATATATATATATATATATATATATATATATATATATATATATATATATATAGCTTTAGTCATGGTAAAGTTTTGGGGTGCATATTGACTAAATTTTTTGGTACGACTAGTATAGTTGTGTGATTTAACTAGTGTATTAGCCATACTAGGAAAGGCCTAGCCATAGCAGTATCCCAAATAGGAAAATAAGTCAAAGTTGTGACTTAACCCTATAGACGATTTAATAATTAAATTATAAATACTTTTTAGGAGACCCGGTTGTACCAATTTAGCCCGGACTTGACTCAAACCAAAACCAAAACCATGTAATCTTGTGGTACATCCAAAAAAGTCTATTGTAAATATATATTAGTATTTTATTTTAATGGTCTAGTACATAATAATAAATGGTTGTTATATATATGTTATTACTATTAAGTTGATAATTATATTTTACATAATAAATAACATTTTTATAGATTCTTTTCGGGTTTGCTATGCCATACATATACTTATGCATATATAAATGTATTCATATACATAAATACATAAATACATAATAAGCATATTTTATTTATGAAGTTGGATATCTATGTATATGTATTTTATCCAAATAAATAGAGTGTTATTCAAATTTTAGTAAATAGAATTTATAATAAATATATGTTATAACCATTGATTATATCTTAGCACCCAACCGACTTTGGCCTGAGGACTGTGGACAAATGCCACCCAGCCGCCCCCGTTGGGGCTCGATCCTGAGACCTCCTTCGAACATGCCAACGGTTTTGCCACTGGACCATGTGCCATTAGCTACATTATATATATATATATATATATATATATATATATATATATATATATATATATATATATATATATATATATCGAGAGAGATAGAGAGAGAGAGGAACCTAAAACTACTTCATTTCTTTCCAACCATAAGCAGTAGCGGCCACCATGGCAGGCTGCCAGCCCTGCGTGCACTATACCTCATCTCCCATGCGATCGTACCCGCAGAGTCGCCCCCTATGCGCCATCCGACCGTCGGACCCCAGCCGTCGCATCGATGCATCATCGTGCGACCGTACTGTACAGCAGCAATGACGAAGGCATCAGTGGTAGCCTCTCGCGTGCGCAACCGTCACCGTAACCACCGCTACATGAGCCCGTATCCCCTGGTGGTCTCGTAAACTCCTCCTTGACGGTCGTCGTCTACTATGATGAGTGACAGGGTCAATTTATACGTTTGGAAGTTGATCCTGTCGTGACGCGCGAGATTTGAACTCAAAATTAGTCCTACGTTGCAACAACTTTGTGCATATTCTCTGAGCCATCTGACCGTTGGATCATCGATCCGATTCTTTTTCTTCAATCTCGGTATATACCTCTTCACTCGCCTAAAATTTCAACCGTTAATTTGATTGTTTGATAGATCAAAACCGGCCACCAAGTTGACAGTTTAAATCATGTTTATTTTGGATAGTTTCGTGGAGCCAACTTTGCGGATTTATTTCTCTCACATCGAAGCTCCGTTTGATGGACCACCAACTCTGATGCATATCATATATAACCACATTTGACACATAAAATTTTTATTTCAATAGGATGTCGTTTGGTTGGTTGAAATCTATGCCAAAGTTGGCCTCTTGAAATCATAATTTTCAACATGTAAAATTATGATTTTGAAACCAGAACATCGATTTCCAAATCTGACACCTCCATTGGACTTATGACGTCGTTTTGGCCAAGATTGACATATAATTTGTCAAATTTGAACAATCTTTTCTTGACACATTTTTCGGTGCAAAACAGGTATAACGGTAGATACTATTTTGACCCAAAATTACCATTTTGCCCCTGTATCCAGAATTGGACTTATGGATAGCCAAACTCAACTATTTTTTTATTCTGAGACTGATGGCGATGTCTGTTTCAGCATTCAGAGTTGTTTGCTAAAGATACATTTTTGGTGTTTCTATTGATTTGACGATTTAGTCGCGACTTGTTGTCTAGTCGTCATACGACATCCAGGCAAGCACTCATTATCGAACTTTACAGTATGTACATGCATTTCTATACTACATGTTTCTTTTATATCTTACTTGGTTACATATTTCAACTGATTCATGTCGTTATTTTCTAGTTTTACGTGCACATAGGTTGTTCCCATTTTTTTTCATATTACTTGTCCTATTTTCTTATCTTGTTCATGTATGTGTCTTATGATAGAATTGCTTAGCATATGACATATCCTTTAACATTGACATGATTATGTCTCATGTACCATTTGGACTTGACTTGACCTAAGATGACTTGATTGACTTGACTCGTAGTTCTAGGCGAGGACCTTGTGATAGACGATGACTATACTTGACCACTTTCTATTGTGAGCCCCCATCTAACTACGATCTGTAGGGCCGTGAGCCTCCACCGAACTGTAGTTTACCTCGATTTACTCATCATCACGTTTATCAACACGATTTTCGACGGCATGCCATTTCCTTTATATTTTATTCTTGTATTTTTTAGTCATTATTTCTTATACTGTTCTCTGTCTTTCTATGCCTAAACTTGTCCAACAACTTGTAGAGGACTTGTTAGGGTTATCCCCATATAGAGGGGCCATCCTATATAATTATTTTAGATTTATGGAGTATTTATTTGGGTTAAACTCCAACAAGGAAACTCTATAAATCCAATTCCTATATTTGGAAACT
The DNA here is from genome assembly GCA_029216955.1 of Iris pallida. Lineage (NCBI taxonomy): Eukaryota > Viridiplantae > Streptophyta > Magnoliopsida > Asparagales > Iridaceae > Iris > Iris pallida. The sequence continues at coordinate 9,223 of JANAVB010001810.1, forward strand.
TTTTGATTCATGTGTCAATCTCTCTTGTATTTGGACTCCATAACTCACCTAAATCGATACTAAAACAACACTACCCGAACCCCCTACCCATCTACCTATATATACCACCTAAACCTACCCAAAAACCCATCATATAAACCCTAAAATCGTGCCCCTACTACCGACCTGCTGCCGCTGCTGTTAGACACCCTTGCCAACCACCTCCAGCCCAACCACCACAGCCTCGATGTGCCCAAGACCCCACTCTACCTTCCCAAGGCTGACCACCACCTGGAACCACCCCTACAAGCCGTTTTCTCTACTTCTAAAAATCAAAACTTAATGAAACCAAAATTTTTGGGTTTCCATATGTGTCTACTACCTTCATATAAAATTTTATGATATTCTTTCTAGATTTTTTGGGACACATGTTTTACCAAAGGGTGTCCAGAATTGACACTGATTCGTATACAATGGTTTTGATCTAGTTAGAATAACTTTTACCATTGAAATCATATATGAAAACGATCATAATTCGATTATCTACAATTCCGTTTAATTACTTTTTCATATTTTTGCTGTTTTAATGCTTGAATCTTTGAAGAACAAATTTTATCGTAAAATGAACCATCAAAATTACTATATTGTGAGTCCCAAAATGTTTTGTGAGCATCCAATGCTCAATATTATTGATCCTCGACTTATGATCATGAATATTTGATAATTTAAATAAATGTTTACCATTTATTTCAGAATATTAAAGTTATTATTTTTATGGTTAAACAAGTTCTAATAACATTGATTCATTACTGTTGATATTAGGTTGATCATGAGATGGTTTTTCTAAATGGTTTTTATGCAATAATAATTATATAAAATATATTTCAAGAATTATAGAGATTTATTTTAGAATTAATACTGAATATTTATACATATATTTTATGGAATTTTATTAGTCCTAGAAGGAATAATATGACTCGTTGTGATTATTATATATTTGTTTAAAGGCTTACGATCAGGTTAATTGGAGATACCTTCTTAGTGTCCTAAGACAGTTTGGCTTCAATGAGAAATGGATTGACATGGTTCTGCGCCTCATGAATAACGTATGGTTTTCGACGATCATCAACGGAGAAGTTTTCGGATTTTTCCAAGCTATGCGGGGAATTCGTCAAGGGGATCCCCTATCACCGGGCTTGTTCATACTTGCAGCAAAACCACCGAGTCGGCATCTACACCGCTCAGCTATGTTGTGTGCATTTGGACCCTACTATGTTCCTCGGGAAAGTCCTGTCATTTCGTATTTGGCGTACGCCGATGACCTGCTTCTGTTTTCGAATGGTGATAGGAGAGCTCTTCTTTCTTTAAAAAAGCTTTTAAACATATACGAAAAAGTATCTGGACAGCGTATCAGCCAGGAGAAGTCTGCGGCATATATATCTGATTCGAATTTTGAAGCTAAAGGGGAAGATATTAAAGAGGTAACTGGTTTTCAAGTATGCCATCCTCCGCTTGTGTGCTTGGGTTGTCCCCTCGCGTTAGGGAAGAGGAACATGGATATATATGAGTTCTTAATCGAGAAAGTTCTCACTCGAATAGGAGGGTGTCAGAGCAAAGTACTTTCTCCAGGAGGTATGCTTACTCTAATCAAGTCGGTGCTTATGTCAATTCCTATGTACTCGCTGGCGGCTAGTAACCCGCCTATATCATTATTGAGACGTCTAAAAGCCATGTTCTCGAGCTTCTTCTAGGGTTCCGCTAATGGCATAGGTAAGAGGGTCTGGATGAACTGGCCAGCCATGGCGAGACCCAAGGAAGAAGGCGGCCTGAGATTGAGGCATTTGGAAGAAATCTTTGACGCGTTCACAGCCAAATTGTGGTGGAATTTGCGAAATAGAGATCTGTTATGGACGCATTTCTTCAAAGCTATATACTGTCCAAAACGTCATACGAACCAGATTTATGAGACACTGAGAGCCTCTGCTACGTGGTGAAGGCTGCTCAGAGGCAGGGATATTGCTGAAAAGTTTATCAGACTCCATGTGCAGCATGGCTCTTCCTCGATTTTCTTTGAGTAGTGGTTGTAGTTGGGTTTCATTCAACAGAACAACCAGAATAATTGGTTGTGCCGCATCAAAGAGCTATCCAGAGAAGATGGTAGTTGGGACGAGAGTTTAATTTCTAGTCTTCTTGGAGCAGAAGTGTTACTTGGAATCAAGGAGGAGAAGGTGGAGCTTTGGGAGGGTGTAGACAAGCTGCTATGGGCGCCTTCAAGGTCAGGCGTGTTCTTACTTAACTCAGCTTAGAGGGTTATTCGTAATCCAGGTATAATCGATCCTAAGTTCTCTCACATTTGGAGTTCTTTTATCTCGGTGAAATGGTCTGTGCTTTTATGGAGGATCCTCCATAATAGGTTACTGACGGATGATAATATACAAAAAATTGGTTACAGTCTTGCGTCTATGTGCCATTGTTGTGGAGAAGGAAACCAAGAATCGATTTAACACGTGTTGTTCGCATGAGAACATGCTCTGCACCGATAGGACAGGTTTAACAGATTGTTTCATACCCATAGTAGTCGGATGGGTTGATACAACAACTTTAATTTTGGTGCAGGAAGAAGAACAAGCATCTGAAGGAGATGGTTGTCGGAGCAATTTGCTGGGTACTGTGGAAGAATCGTAATAAGTGGAGATATGAAGCTTATCGGTTCGATGAAGGGAAGATGTTTGCTGAGATAGGTCTACAAGTTCGTAACGCTCTGATTAGATGTAATCACTCGAAGGACATGCCTTCGGTACTAAAGGAGTAAAGTAGAGAAGTGTAGAATGTAATGGAGGAACTTCAAGCCTTCTTATTATTGAATGAATGAATAAAGGTGTTGTTTTAATATATATATATATATATATATATATATATATATATATATAAAATATATATATATATATATCAATGATAGTAGTAATGCTAATGTGGTTATTAATGTTAGCTATTATATTTATAGGAGTTCGTAAGATCGAGACTGCAGAAGTTGGAGTCGGATCCATAATCTATACTCTTATGGTGATTCCTGGCAAGATACCTTGCTACCTCTCATGTACTATTTTAATACATGGTTATTGTTGTGTGTCACAACCCGCACCCGGTATAGGGGCACGAGTGTGTGATAGCGCCCGGCCTACGTCGTAGCATCGGCGGTAGAATGTTGTCTAGGTCTACTAAACGAACTGACAATATAAATATCACAATCTATCAAGATAGTCATCTCCAAACGGAGGACAAGTAATGACAATATACCTATACTCAATCACAATTCTACAAGGAAGATAAATGGCACGAAAAGATAAAGACAACATGAAATAAAAAAACCAGTGAAGTCTAACTGTCACGCCCCAGAACCGGAATACCGGAGAGCGGAGGAATGACTCAGCCAGCTACGTATTACGGGTGAAAGAATACCATATAATACGATCAATACTGTCTAACGACGAGGGGGTGCATACTACATAAAAGTCTCACTATGGTCACTCAACATCTATTATCTCAATCATTCAAACAAGAAGCAATAATAGAGAACATGTAAGATAAAGCAGTAAGGCGTCCCAAACGCTCAGTCAAAATGTTCTTGATATCTGGCTGTACAAAATATAGCCAGATGATATAGCGACGCATACACAATTGTTATCAGCTGCAGTCTGACTTAGTTACAATTATGTAAAGGTAAGTGCAAGATAGTCCGACTAACATGTCGGTGCCAAACGGCAATAAGTAAAGTAAGTAGTAAAACGAGCAGGGAAGCAAGGAACCCACTCATGTCCTCCTGCAATCATTCCTCTAGTATTGACCATCTTCGAGGTGGAAGTAAGCTGAGTCCTCGGAAGCTGGCTCTAAATCTGACCATACAAAACCAGAGAGGTTAGCCTCTAATAGCAAGTACCGTAAGGAAGCACGATATGAGAAATAGAACCAGTGACAAGAGTTAAGATTATGATAAATAGATCTCTGCTTGCTACTGGGGTTCGCACAAAATCACGACACTTCAAGCCAACTTTCCAACCAAACAAGGACAGAAGTTGACCCGTCATGTCCTGACATTCTGCTCATCTCAGTAGTTAACAGAGTAGGCATAGTACGCAAACAAACCAATTTAAAACGACCATCCAACTACTACGACTTGCTACTGTGAGTTCCAAGTTGTCTTGGAAACATGTAATAAGAGATTCCTCAGTTCTTACTATGTACATGCAAGGCTAGTCTATCCAATAATCAATTGCGCCAATCATGAATTAGACGAGTCCCAGCGGGACGCCCGTCATCAATATATGTAACAGTATAAGCAGATACTACTCCCAACCCGTGTGGCAGATTTGTAGTATCTGTGGGAACCAGCCGGCATATCGGGGCACTAATTGTCCCAAGATGGCTGCCATGTAAGAACTCGGGAATCCATTCTCTCCATGCAATCGTTATTTTATTTAGCTTAATAGTCCCTATGTTGATTGAAATCTCATGCCGTGGATCATGGTCATTCAGAATGAGTACTTTCGTACAGAGTACGATATGTACAACTCTACAACGATACCTGTGCGATTAGGTTGTAGGTCTTACATAGCATAATGCAACAATCAAACCTAGGCACAGAATAATCATGCCTTGACTGTAAGATACACATGCTGCTTTTGCAGAAAAATGGAAGTCAACATGTATCTATATGCCAATGTTCGGATCGGCTAGTCGATCGTAATGGTTCATGGTTCATACCTGAACGTGTCTCATTCAATTCAATAAGTCGAGTAGCCAGTCTCTTAGTTCCAACTAGGAACACATGATCAATCATTAGTTAAGGTAACAATCAATGTTAATTCGGGACAAGAAACAGCCCAAAGACGACAGTAGATGGATGCCCATCTATGCGGCCAGAGTAAGTCAGAATCCCATGCTGCCCGGGAGCCAAGGGCCATGGCCTATGCGGCCAAGGATCGCCATGTGGCTAGGGAGAAACGGGGTCTATACGGCAAGACTGCCGAGAGCCATGCGGCAAGGGGGGAACAAGGCCATGCGGTAAGACTGCCAAGAGCCATGTGGCAAGGGGGAATAAGGCCATGCGGCAAGACTGCCAAAAGCCATGCGGCAAGGGAGGAACAAGGCCATGCGGCAAGACTGCCAAGAGCCATACGGCAAGGCTGCCAAAGAGGAGCCGCATGAAGACTGGAGTGCCTATGCGGCTAATGAGGAGCCGCATGAAGACTGGAATGCCTATGCGGGTAATGAGGAGCTGCATGAAGACTGGAATGCCTATGCGACTAATGAGGAGCCGCATGAAGACTGGAATGGCTATACGGCTAATGAGGAGCCGCATGAAGACTGAAATACCTAAGGGCTAATGAGGATCTGTATGAAGACTGGAATGCCTATGTGGCCAACGAGGAGCCGCTTGAAGACTGGAACGCCTATGCGGCTAAAGAGGAGCCGCATGAAGACTGGAATGCCTAAAAGGCTAATGAGGAGCCGCGTGAAGACTTCGCCACATGAAAGGCCAAGCGGGAGGCACTGTTCTTCTTCACCAACTTTTTTGAGAAGAAGAACCTGAAAAGTTGGGGGTTCCCTGACTTCCCAACAGTCACGCCCCGATTCCCAGGATGACTCAAGGCACGTGATACTTCTCCCCAGGCTACGCAACTGTACAATGAGTACCGTATTGTACCCTGCAATTGTCGCCTGTAAGGTCCGAGATAGGCATAGATATAAGGCATAATCACAGAAATTCCACAATTGACATGACATTCATTTATCCAAAAATATTATATACTTGGTCTAGAATTCATCAAAACACATATTATACATATTTGATTCATTGTCTTCAAACACATAATTTACATAATTGAAGATGTTCTCAAAATAAAGCTGTATTCCATCCGTTCCACATCATTCATAGAGATCGTGTTCAGTGTACGCCTGATCCACATCTTGATCTTCATTAATCCCTAGTGAACAAAACTAGGTCGTCAATACGACGAGCAAGCCCTCAGTCAAAGGAGGAAGTTATGGATGTGTGATGATAAGACAGATAAAAACAAAATATAGTAACTAGAGCAATTAAAATCATACCTTGTGATATCAGTCAAGAAGTAATTCTTAGATTAATGTCACAAAGGACACGACAAGATCTTTCTAGACCTAAATGCAATTTAGAGAAACTTTCTGGATCACACACACTCGTCTAACATCTCAACAATAACCCCATTTGCCCGGGATCAGGCTCGTACAAAACGGGTTGGTGCTTAGATTCTCCAGTCGTCTGTACTATCACATATTGATGTGATTACAAGCAAGATAACATCATGAGTGGTTTCCGAATCATCTGGGTCGAGTCATCGCATCATGTATTATAACAAGAAGTTCGTATGACTTGGACTTTTCCAAGAATATCGAATCCATTCATTAGAGAGCTGAGCTGAACTCAGGGCCTGGATATCTAATGAATTAATATGTATTCTGAGCTGAAAACTCAGGGTAATGTGCAAATGGATAGCTGAGCTGAAACTCAGGGCCTGGATGTCCAATTACGATCAAGAAAGTGAGCTAAGCCTCACCCCGGATATTCGTGCGGCCGCACGAACACCGTATCAGGGACTGATCAGTATGAAAATTAAAATTATATTGCAAAGAAGTCAGCCGGGTGTGATCCAACGGTTTCTCTCCTAAACCCCATGCAACCTATTCTAGTCATTCAGGCTCCAGAGAAACTATCCCCCAAACGGGAGTCCTAGAAGTCAAGTCGCATTCAAATAATAGTTTCGTCTTTACCGAAACTAAAGTAGTCCGAGAAATGTTGGAACCAAGGTAAAATTCCAAGGTATCTAATTGGACATGATTTCCAAAAATCCCTCCGATATTATAGGTCGGAGATGGATGGTTCAAATGGTATAGAACTTGAGTCAAAAGTTTCTAAAGAGTCCAAATTGTCGGAAATAGACTAACTCTGGAAATTTTTAAAATTTTTGGCAGAATCTCCTTTGTATTTACTGACCCAAAAATCAATCCGATACAAGTAAACACAAATGAATAACATATATGGGCACACCGACCCCTTCGGTGGAGCAACCCTCAACACCGGCAACACACAATTTATATAATCGGGTACGCCGACCCCTTCGGTGGAGCAACTCTCAACACCGGCCACACGATACAATAAAGTTATAAAAAATAATAAAGCTTTCTTACCTTAGTAAGCAAGCAAGCGTGTTTTTAATTCTTGGTTTTGCAAGTGCTTTATCTAAATGCTATTCAAGTCAAAACAATATGGATATTAGTAACATAATGTTGCCAAGATAGTATTATTTGCTATAACCACAATAGCTTCTTTTAGAGATACAACAGAAGGTTTAATGTTGAAAACTATAAAAATAGGGTTATGCTAACATGTAGGTGCCCATAACCATCGACTTTAACTAGTAAATCATGCTAACACGTGATCATTGAGTAAAATACAATTTTGGACAGATTTAAGGTAGCAAGTTAATTTGCTAATAATTTTCCTAAAAAAAATTATCACAAGTAGACACAATTCATGAAAAATAATCCATATATGTTGAATCTCATTGGAGTGAGAAGGTTAATGTTCTAAGTTGTAACGAGACTTATAGGTTGACTTCTATAAATATGTCAAAGTGTTAATATACTTGTGTATGTGCATGTCAAGATGTATATATGTGCTAAGAGTATCTATGTTAATACCCATATACATGTACGTAGGTCTCATGCTTAAAGATTAATCCACGGATAATATCTATATGTATATACATACACACATAAACACAACAAGATTTGAAATGCAAAAGTCTATACATGGATCTCTACCAATTCTTAGGCTCATAAGCACATCATATATCTTAGGGTTGGATTTTGTCAATAGTAACAAAAAATTTCAGAATTAAAATGATCCTTATTATTTCAAGAAAATTAAGAAAACCTAATTTTAAAAAATTCTCAAATAGAGAAGGTTACATATAATTTGTCAAGATAAATACATATTTATATATATGTCAAGTGTATTTAAGTATGCATTCATACATTTAGTTAGGTTTCATGCATAAATAACATCCCAAGGAAAAAATCTATCTCTCTCTTTCTATATATATATATATATATATATATATATATATACATTTTTATATATATATATACATACATACGTATACAATAATATACTAGCGCATAACATTGCCTAATGGTTGAATTTTTCCATAGTTATGAGAAATTAAGAATATAAACATACTTGTATTTATCATACAAATTCAAGAATATATGACAATTATTATTGAACAATTCAAGAGAAAGGAGGAGAGAGGGCTTGCCTTGCTTTTAGAGTGTGCTTCCTAGAGGAAAGTTCTTCCTAAAGCTCCAATTCAGAACCTTGGGCACAAATTTGAGAATTGGGGTTAATTACAAAACCTAGAAATATTTATCAAAGAAATTGAAGAGGAAAGAGGGAAGGAAATTGGGAGAAAGGAAGAGGAAGAAGAATAAGAAGATGAAGAGAGGGGGGGTCGGTCGGTGGCCGACCGGCCGGCGGCGCCGGCAGCGACGCAGCCCGCAGCATCACCCGCAGCAGCAGTGCAGCAGTAGCAGCGCTAGCAGCAGCAAATGCAGCAGCAGCAGCAATAAAAGGAAAGGAAAAGGAGAAGGAAGAAGAATAATGAAAGAATGGAAGAAGAAGAAGAGATGGAGAAGAAGAGTAATAATAATATGAAGAAGAAGAAGAAGAATGAGCGAAAGCTCACCTGGGTCCAGAATGAAGAGAATGAAGCTCTCTTCTCTTTCCTAAGTCATAAAATAGAATTATGGAGGTATAAAATGACTAGATTGCCCCTAAGGATTTGTCATGGGGCATGAATGCCATTTGGCAATTCCTTCATGCATGGTTGACACTTAATCCACTTATGAAAAATGTAAAATTGAAATTTGCATAAGGGCAAGTGCAAAAAGGAATTTGATTTTGGAAAAAATAGTTTTGGAATTAAATTTGAAAGGAAATATATATATATATATATATATATATATATATATATATATATATATATATATATATATATATATAGATAACAATAAAAAAATGGCTATTACACTCTACCCACCTTAATTAAATTTAGTCCCCGAAATTTAAAGATAAGAGAGGTAGAAAAGGATAGGTTGCTAAGTACCTTAATCATCAAAGAGGTAGGGGTACATTTGCCGTATTTCATCTTTCCTTTCCCAAGTAGATTCTTCCGGTGAGTCCTTGTTCCAAGATACTCGAACTAGAGAGATGGTCTTGTTCTTAAGAATCTTTTGCCTCCGATCCAGGATCTCTACCGACTTCTGTTCAAAGCGGAGAGTTGGGACAACTGTGATTTCCGAATGATCCAATATGTGACTGGGATCTGGCACATATTTCTGCAGTTGAGATACATGGAAGACATCATGAACTCCTTCGAGAGATGGTGGCAAGGCCAATCGATAAGACACGTCGCCGACTCGATCCAGGACGTCGAATGGGCCTATAAACCTTGGACTCAACTTCCCTCTTGTTCCAAACCTGATAGTTCTTTTAGTTGGTGAGATCTTCAGAAATACATGATCACCAGGTTTGAAGTTCAAGATTCTCCGATGCTTATCTGTCCACATCTTGTGCCTGTCCTGCACAGCTTGAAGATAACTTCTGATTGCCTTCACTATGTCTACTGTCTGTGTGACCAACTCTGGCCCTAGAAGTTGCCGTTCTCCGATGTCACCCTAACATATAGGTGATCTACACTTTATTCCATACAGTGCTTCAAATGGCGCCATCTTGATGCTGGCCTGATAACTGTTATTATATAAAAATTCTATAAGATGCAGATGGTCATCCCATGATCCCTGGAAATCTAGAGAGCATGCTCTCAACATGTCTTCCAAAATTTGTATCATCCTTTCTGACTGCCCATCAGTCTGTGGGTGATATGCTAAACTAAACTTCAGGCGACTGCCAAGACTGTCTTGCAAGCTTCTCCAAAACTTGGAGGTGAACCGAGTATCCCTGTCTGAGACGATACTTACCGGCACCCCATAGTGACTAACAACTTCCCTCATGTACATATCCGCTAGATGCTCCGTAGATTGTGCAACTCGGAATGGTAGAAATCTTGCAAACTTTGTAAGTCTATCCACTATCACCCAGATGGCATTATTACCTTTTTGTGTCCTTGGGAGTCCTGATACAAAATCCATTATAATATGCTCCCACTTCCATTCAGGTACTGGGAGTGGTTGCAATAGTCCAGCAGTCCGTTGGTGTTCAGCTTTCACTTGTTGGCACACTAAATATTTCGAGACAAATTTAGCTATCTCCCGCTTCAATCCATGCCACCAAAATTTTTGCCTCAGATCTTGGTACATCTTCGTACTCCCAGGATGAATGGAGTACTGAGAACTATGTGCTTCAGACATTAGTTCAGTCCAGAGTTCTCCAAATGGTACACATAAACGACTTCTGAACCTCAAGGATCCATCAGAATGCTTCATCAATCTAGTTTGTACCCCAGCTTCAGTTTGACTCCACAGTTTTTGCAACTTCAAATCCTTCTTCTGTGCCTCCTTAATTCTCTCTACTAAGGATGATTGAACTTGTAAACTTTGCCAGATTCCATCTGGTACTGGACATATCACTTCAATCCCCATCTTTCTGAGATCATCCAATATCTCCTTGGGCGTGTTCATAAAGAAAGCTTCAGGCCTCCTACCCAGAGCATCTACCACTCTGTTCGCCTTGCCTGGATGATACTCCAACTCCATATCAAAATCCTTAAGCAACTCCAGCCATCTACGTTGCCTCATATTTAGCTTTTTTTGGGTGAATACATATTTCAAACTTTTATGATCTGTGTAAATCTTGATCTGTTCACCATACAAGTAATGCCTCCACAGTTTCAGTGCAAACACAACAGCTGCTAATTCCAGATCATGTGTTGGATAGTTTCTTTCATGAACCTTCAACTGTCGCGAAGCATAAGCGATAACCCTTCCGTGCTGCATCAGCACACAGCCCAAACCCTTGCCAGAAGCATCACTATAAATCTCGTAACCTCCTGATCCTAAGGGTAAAGCTAGTACTGGTGCTGTGACTTGTCTTTCCTTCAGTTTCTCAAATGCCGCTTGACATTTATCAGTTCAAACGAATTTCTCATTATTCTGAGTCAATCTAGTAAGCGGCTCAACTATTCTGGAAAAATTCTCCACGAATCTTCTATAGTATCCAGCTAAACCAACAAAACTTTGTACCTCAGCTACATTCTTGGGAGTAGGCCATGATTTAACTGCTTCTATTTTCTTAGGATCTACTGTTATGCCTTCTCCACTGACTATGTGACCCAAGAAAGAAATTTCTTTTAACCAAAACTCGTATTTACTCAGCGTCCCATACAGCTTCTCCTGTCGTAGAGTCTCAAGTACTATCCTCAAATGTTCTTCGTGCTCCTTCTCGTTCTTCGAGTAGATCAATATGTCATCAATAAACACGATCACAAATTTATCCAAATATTGATAGAATATTCTATTCATCAAGTCCATGAATATGGCCGGAGCATTTGTCAATCCAAAAGGCATGACATGGAATTCATAATGTCCATATCTAGTTCTAAAAGCAGTATTTGGTATGTCTTCTTTCTTAATCTTCACTTGATGATAGCCTGATCTGAGATCTATTTTGGAAAATACAGTTGCTCCTCCAAGTTGGTCGAATAATTCATCAATCCTAGGGAGTGGATATTTGTTCTTGATTGTCAGTTCATTCAGTGCTCTATAATCTATCACCAATCTCAGGCTCCCATCCTTTTTCTTTACAAATAGTACAGGCACTCCCCACGGAGAAACACTAGGCCTGATAAACTCCTTAGCTAGCAATTCCTTGATTTGTTTATTTAATTATGCTAGTTCCTCCTTATTCATTGGATATATCTTCTTAGCAATTGGGGTTGCTCCAGGAATTAGATCAATGCTAAATTCAACTGTCCTATCCGATGGCAATCCAGGTAATTCATCAGGAAATATATCCTTAAACTCATCTACAACCCTTGGCCATTCCTCTATTACTTGACCTTGGAGACTCCTTAATTCAAACTTCTCTAATTCCTCTTTGTCAAACTCCTTCTGAGCTCTAACAAATTCATGCAGCTTCCTACTAGGTAAAAAAACTAAACTTTTTCTTATCCACAATCAATGATTGCTGAGGTTGCTATTAACCAATCCATTCCAAATACTATATCATAGTTGTCCATGGGAAAGACTAATAGTCTAGTTCAGAAGCTTGCTCCTCCCATTTTGATTGGACAGTTTCTACAAATTCGACTCATTTCTATTACACCACTGCCCGTAAGGATTTTCAATTTTCTAACTAGAGATTGAGTCTCAATATTATACTCAGTTATGAATGATGCAGATATGAAGGAATAAGTAGCTCCAGAATCAAACAATACTGATGCAGGGCTAGAAGAAGCGAGTATAGTACCTGTCACCACGTCTCCCGCAATTCCAGCTTTATTGCTATCCATCATAAAGGCTTGACCGTGATTCTTCTTCTTTCTGTTGTTGTAGTTCTGATTAGCCTTTTGAGCTTGATGGAATTGATGTGCCTGTGGTGCCAATGCTGGTCTCTGCTGATATCCTGTAGGAGCATGACCTTGTGCTTGTGGTGCTGCAGCAGTATTAAACCTGGGCTCATTGTTCTGAAAGAAAGGCCTTTGTTGAAATCCCTGGTTTGCAGCTCTTGGTCCCTGTGCATTATTCTGTACTACAGATCTTTCATTGTTCTGGGGACATTGGTTCAACCGGTGGTTGGAGGAACCACACTTTAGGTACTTCCCTTGAAGTCTTCTGCAGTTATTCTTCGTATGCCCTGACTTTCCGTAGTAAGAACAACTTAGCGTGACTCTATTCTGCTCATGCTGAGCACGCTTCTGTTGTCCTTGTCCCGAAGTCCTTCCTTGAGGTGAACCGGTCTCCAGACTCCACTTTTGTCCTGCAGCCTTCGAGTTGTTCTTATCATTTTGCATCCTTTCTTGGTCTCTTGCAGTTTCGACCACTTCTGCGTAAGTCTGACATCTGTAGGGGCAACTTTCATCTTCAGCTTATCGTCCAGTCCTTCCATGAACCGGACTACCTTTGCCTTCTCCGTAGTCACCATGCTCGAAGCATACCGGCTTAGTCTTATGAATTTTGCCGAGTATTCATCGACAGATGTCTTATTCTGCTTCAAATATAGGAATCTCCTTTCCAGCTCCAACTTGGCACTTGGGGAAAAGAATCTCTCTTCAAATTCTTCCTTAAATTTTTCCCAGGATACAATCTCATCTGATTCTTCCAGGTGTAAGGAGCTCCACCAGATATCGGCAACATCTTTCAGTTGAATCCTTACTAGAGACACTATGTCATTTGGCGCGATCTTCGTGTCCTTCAGCAACCCTTCTGTGGTCCTAATCCATTGTGCCGCGTCCATAGGAGTTTCAGTCCCCTTGAACTCTGGGGGCTTAATCGTCCTGAAATTCGAAATGGTCCCAGCCTTAGGAGCAGCTGCGACATCCAATCTTTCCAGTAGCTTTGCAGACACAGCTTGGAAAAGTTGGATTTGTTGGCTGTTAGCCGCCAAGATTTTCTGAAAACTTTCCATAGGGTATGTCGAACGCATCTTGGTGGTTTCCGTTTGCAATGTGTCGGGATTTGGTGAAGAAGACATTTCCTAAATATTAAGGATGGAAAATTCTTAATACAAAATTTAAAAGAGAAACTTAAAGAACTTAATTGCTAAAGGAGATAAAAAGGCAGTCACAATTAAGATAGTTAAAGCCAAAAGAAGTATATTTCATTCATTCACAAAACAGGATTACAATATGCTTCACAAGGAAGTCCTTACGACTTCTATACTCTAAACGCTATACAAAACTATTTACATCTGTTGTAATTTCCAAAATATTATACAACAGACAAAAAAATTTCTTCTCTACACCTCCACATCATATCTTTCTACATATACATATACATATATATCTGCTGATCCGTCAAAATGTTGTGCAGCAGACAAAAAATCTATCCCATTTCCCAGTTATCCTGACTAACCCCTCGTCAGCTTCAGGTAAGTGATCTCCAGAATCTTATCGTAGGGGTTGATCTCTTCCCACTCACTTATGGTCCCATCATACCCATAAGTAAAGGGAGATGGACCATCCTTCGCAAGGAAGAATATAAGACGTAATTCCTTCTCATAATAAACTTCTGCTCCATCTTCAATGTCCCGAATCTTAGGACGCAGGTGATGGAAGTATACTCAGAATACTGAAAGTTCTGCATCGTCCACCACTAGCCAAGCTTTTCGGGCGAACTGCTCATATCCATAGAAGGTTCGGTCACTCCCGTCCCAATAAATGCTTGGCATAAATCGAGCCATGACCTATACCCAAAAATCCTCGAATTAGAAATCTATGACATGAAATAATGCATCATTAATCTTAAATAAAGTTTAATCAAGATTCATATTCCAAACCTTTGCAAAATTCTCGATTCTTTAATTAGGAATTCAATCTTCAATTTAAATATTCCTGTCCTAGGGTAGTTCAAGTAAGTCCTTGGAATATCTAATATCTACCTATACAATCTCCTTAACCTATACACTATCCTTAAAGACAGGACCTGCATGGGCCACCAACCAAAAGAGAAGTGTCACGCCCCGGTTCCCAGGATGACTCGAGGCACGTGATACTTCTTCCCAGGCTACACAACTGTACAATGAGTACCGAATTGTACCCTGCGATTGTCGCCTGTAAGGTCCGGGATAGGTATAGATATAAGGCATAATCACAAAAATTCCACAATTGACATGACATTCATTTATCCATAAATATTATATACTTGGTCAAGAATTCATCAAAACACATATTATACATATTTGATTCATTGTCTTCAAACACATAATTTACATAATTGAAGATGTTCTTAAAATGAAGCTACATTCCATCCGTTCCACATCATTCATAGAGATCGTTCTCAGTGTACGCCTGATCCACATCTTGATCTTCATCAATCCCTAGTGAACAAAACTAGGTTGTCAATACGACGAGCAAGCCCTCAGTCAAAGGAAGAAGTTATGGATGTGTGATGATAAGACAGGTAAAAACAAAATATAGTAACTAGAGCAATTAAACTCATACCTTGTGATATCAGTCAAGAAGTAAGTAATTCTTAGATTAATGTCACAAAGGACATGACAAGATCTTTCTAGACCTAAATGCAATTTAGAGAAACTTTCTGGATCACACACACTCGCCTAGCATCTCAACAATAACTCCATTTGCCCGGGATCAGGCTCGTACAAAATGGGTTGGTGCTTAGATTCTCCAGCCGTCTGTACTATCACATATTGATGTGATTACAAGCAAGATAACATCATGAGCGGTTTTTGAATCATCTGGGTCGAGTCATCGCATCATGTGTTATAATAAGAACTTCGTATGACTTGGACTTTTCCAAGAATATCGAACCCATTCATTAGAGAGCTGAGCTGAACTCAGGGCCTGGATATCTAATGAATTAATAAGTATTCTGAGCTGAAAACTCAGGGTAATGTGCAAATGGATAGCTGAGCTGAAACTCAGGGCCTGGATGTCCAATTACGATTAAGAAAGTAAGCTAAGCCTCACCCCGGATATTCGTGCGGCCGCACAAACACCGTATCAGGGAATGATCAGTACAAAAATGAAAATTATATTGCAAAGAAGTCAGCCGGGTGTGATCCAACGGTTTCTCTCCCAAACCCCATGCAACCTATTCTAGTCATTCAGGCTTCAGATAAACTATCCCCCAAACGGGAGTCCTAGAAGTCAAGTCGCATTCAAATAATAGTTTCGTCTTTACCGAAACTAAAGTAGTCCGAGAAATGTTGGAACTAAGGTAAAATTCCAAGGTATCTAATTGGACATGATTTCCAAAAATTCCTCCGATATTATAGGTCGGAGATGGATGGTTCAAATGGTCTAGAACTTGAGTCAAAAGTTTTTAAAGAGTCCGAATTGTCGAAAATAGACTAACTCTGGAAATTCTCAAAAATTTCGGTAGAGTCTCCTTTGTATTTACTGACCCGAAAATCAATCCGATACAAGTAAACACAAAAAAATAACATATATGGGCACGCCGACCCCTTCGGTGGAGCAACCCTCAACACCGGCAACACACAATTTATATAATCGGGTATGCCGACCCCTTCGGTAGAGCAACTCTCAACATCGGCCACACGATACAATAAAGTTATGCAAAATAATAAAGCTTTCTTACCTTAGTAAGCAAGCAAGCGTGTTTTTAATTCTTGGTTTTGCAAGTTCTTTATCTAAATTCTATTCAAGTCAAAACAATATGGATATTAGTAACATAATGTTGCCAAGATACTATTATTTGCTATAACCACAATAGCTTCTTTTAGAGATACAACAGAAGGTTTAATGTTGAAAACTATAAAAATAGGATTATGCTAACATGTAGGTGCCCATAACCATTGACTTTAACTAGTAAATCATGCTAACACGTGATAATTGAGTAAAATACAATTTTTGACAGATTTAAGGTAGCAAGTTAATTTGCTAATAATCTTCCTAAATTTTTTTTATCACAAGTAGACACAATTCATGAAAAATAATCCATATATGTTGAATCTTATTAGAGTGAGAAGGTTAATGTTCTAAGTTGTAACGAGACTTATAGGTTGAGTTCTATAAATATGTCAAAGTGTTAATATACTTGTGTATGTGTATGTCAAGATGTATATATGTGCTAAGAGTATCTATGTGTATACCCATATACATGTACGTAGGTCTCATGCTTAAAGATTAATCCACGGATAATATCTATATGTATATACATACACACATAAATACAACAAGATTTGAAATGCAAAAGTCTATACATGGATCTCTACCAATTCTTAGGCTTATAAGCACATTATATATCTTAGGGTTGGATTTTGTCAATTGTAACAAAAAATTTCAGAATTAAAATGATCCTTATTATTTCAAGAAAATTAAGAAAACCAAATTTAAACAAATTCTCAAATAGAGAAGGTTACATATAATTTGTCAAGATAAATACATATTTATATATATGTCAAGTGTATCTAAGTATGCATTCATACATTTGGTTAGGTTTCATGCATAAATACATCCCAAGGAAAAAATCTAATATATATATATATATATATATATATAATATATATATATATATATATATATATATATATATATATATATATATATATATATATATATATATATATATATATATATATATATATATATATGTACATATATATACATACGTATACAATAATATACTAGCGCATCACATTGCCTAATGGTTGAATTTTTCCATAGTTATGAGAAATTCAGAATATAAACATACTTGTATTTATCATACAAATTCAAGAATATATGACAATTATTATGGAACAATTCAAGAGAAAGGAGGAGAGAGGGCTTGCCTTGCTCTTAGAGTGTGCTTCCTAAATTTTAGTACTGATTTTTTACTATATTTTAGTACTAGCTATTATGTAAAATCCCTAAATTTTTACTATATTTTAGTACTGATTTTTTTTTGTATTTATACCTCGCATAGTCGTATTATACGTCGCGCGGGAATTTGTGTCTTTTTTCGTATTTACTCGTCGAGTGCGAATATGTGTGAGGTACATATTTTTAGAAAAATGGTTTTTGATTTTATTATCGGTAATGGTTTTAAAATTATATATATAATAATTATTTTTATTAAAAGTTGTGAAAAGTATCTATCGAGGTTGCCAAAACTTATTTTTTTAGTTATTTATAAAAGGCTATCTTATTTTAATAAATGGTAATCTAGAAAAACTAGATTATGTGAATATTCTACTCGTGTAAAGCGCATGAAAATTATTTCATGTATATTTTCAAAATTTATTTTTATTATTTATAATAATTTATTTAGCAAGAAGGTATTTTAAATATGTAAATATTTATGTTTATTTTTGAAATTATTTTTACCTAAATTATTTAAAGGGTATTTTGAAGATATTTCCTACTAATATTTAAAATATATATTAGAATTTTTGAAATTAATTATTATATAAATTTTATAAAAAGATATTTTGGATATATTTGTGATAAATTAAATTGTGATTTGATTTATTGATTTAAATTAAATAGTTTAATTTAAATGTGTAATTTATCTATATTTAAATAGGATTTGGATTTAGATATGAATGTATTGGTTTAAATTTAATAATAGAATTATCTATTTGGGTTTAAATAAATCTTAGTCTCTATCTACATTGGATTATATTTGATTGAGTTACTTTTAAATCAATTTGAATTAAATAGTGAAAAATCTAAGGGGAATTAAAACTCTTCTTAATCCTTATCTAGATAAGACTTTTGTAAACCCCTTGATTTTTCAAAATAAATATTTGTAGAATTTTTGGATTTTTAAATAACTATTATTGACTTATTATATAATTTGTATTATTTTACATATGTTTAGTATAGTGCTCATTGGTGAATTTAGTATAAAAATATATATAAAGATATTTTTCTAGTACATTAAGGATCTAAACTATATTATACAATATCTTTTTCTCAAAATTTTAGGATTTATTTTATAAATTTTATTTCTTTTTACATGTTACTTATATTGTACACCATGTACATAATATAGAATAAATGTCAAATTAGTATTAGATATTTCAGCTTGTATAAATAAAATTAGATGAAGGTTGTTTAAATAAATATTAACTATAGTTATTATCTATAGTAATTTTAAATAATGTTATATATAATTTAGATAAATATAAACTATATTTTAAAATAATACTAATCCTACTTCTACTTGGAAAACATCTCTATCTATATCCTATCCTAACAAAGCAAACACCAATTTATTTAAATCAACTCCTATCTAATTTAGGCGATAAATCTGAAATAAATACCTATATAAACCCAATACATCCCCCTTCTATCATCCATAATTCGAAATTATTTTTAGTCCAATAGAAACTCTAAAATTCGTCATTAGAATTCAGTCCCGCTTTTTAGTAGCAAGAGCAACTTGGAACGACGATATCTCCTAGCTCCGAACTCCGTTTCGCCTCCAGTTTTTTTTAAAGAAGCGTGTCACTCCCTAATCCAGGATTACGTATTCTAATACGTAAACCGATAAATTATATTTATCTTGTATTTATACGATATTTATTATGCAGTATCTCTTCATGCATTTTCCAAAAATATTCGATAAAATATTATTTCCTAATTTATTTTCTGCATTTGGGCCTACAATTTTGGCTCATTTGGGTAACCTATTCTTGGTTCACCAATGGTTCATCATGAACCCTTTGGTTCATCATGAACCCATGGGTCCAAGATCTTTATATATATAACTCATCTCATTCTCTCTCCTCTCATTTTATTTCCTCTCATTTACTTCCTCCACCAACCAAGGCAAGTGCCAACTTGCTCAAGAGATGGATTTATATTTTGTTAATGATTTCTTACAAAACTATTTGCCAAAACATGTTCTTCTCCTCAATCTATACTAGTTTAGAACTTAGAAATTTCCATTTTGAAGCTTTGATTTTTGTAGATCTAAGTTTTAATCATTTTTGGATTTTGCAAGGTTTGATCTACTTTAGTTAGATTTTATGGGTTTTTGATGCTTCCATGTGGAAGAGCATTCAGTTTCACCCAAGTTGGAACCTTGGAAATCTGGATTTGGAGTTCGGATGGCCAAGTTATGATGCTTTGAAGCTTTGGGTTCAACCATGGTGTTCTTGCTGTTTGGAGAAGACAGTAAGCAGTGTGCTCCTGTTTGAGCACGCTTCCTGTTGGAAGCGTGTCTCTCTCCTTGAGCCTGCGTGACTTTTCACGCAGCTCTCTCCTTGAGCCTGCGTGACTTTTTACGCAGCTCTCTCCTTGAGCCTGCGTGACTTTTCACGCAGCTCTCTCCGTGAGTCTGCGTGACTTTTCACGCAGCTCTCTCCTTGAGCCTGCGTGACTTTTCACGCAGCTCTCTCCTTGAGCCTGCATGACTTTTCACGCAGCTCTCTCCTTGAGCCTGCGTGACTTTTCACGCAGCTCTCTCCGTGAGTCTGCGTGACTTTTCACGTAGCTCTCTCCTTGAGCCTGCGTGACTTTTCACGCAGCTCTCTCCTTGAGCCTGCGTGACTTTTCACGCAGCTCTCTCCTTGAGCCTGCGTGACTTTTCACGCAGCTCTTTCCTTGAGCCTGCGTGACTTTTCACGCAGCTCTCTCCTTGAGCCTGCGTGACTTTTTACGCAGCTCTCTCTCCTTGGGCCTGCGTGACTTTTCACGTAGCTCTCTCCTTGAGCCTGCGTGACTTTTCACGCACGCTGCCTTGAATGAGCTTGCGTGACTTTTCACGCACGCTGCCTTGAGTGAGCCTGCGTGACTTTTCACGCACGCTGCCTTGAGTGAGCCTGCGTGACTCTTCACCCCTTGAGCGTGCGTGTTTTTGTGCGTTCGCTTTTGATATTTTATTAGATATTATATGCCCATTTTATATCCTTACACCTTTTGTCCCGAGCATGATACGAGCACTCATGTGACCTCGGAGAACAAAGTGTTCCTACCTAATACATGTACCTGAATGTCCCAGTTCTTGTTCATGCTCGACAAATGACTCGTAACTCCACGTGGCGTATTTGTAATGATGTATTACACAAAGGAGGGTAGCACATGTTGACATACTGATTGACATGGATCCTCTTTGGGGTACTCGTACTAAAGTACGACTTTAGGAGGATAATCATGCAGGCCACAGCATGTGAGTCCAAGATTTCACCTAGGGTTAAACTAGGCAACTAAATATACTAGATGCATGGGGAGGGCAGAATCCCGAGATCGTGTTACACCAGCCGCCTTGAGATATTGTCTTGACGCGCCGGCTGGTCTCCACGGATACTGTGTCATCTGCAACGAGTGGATGACTATATCCGATTAATTCCTGCTATATAATATATGTTTTGGCAAGGTGGCCTTGCGAGGGACCTGTGCTCATTCATACCTGTCTACGCGAACCCCTGGGTTGGCTAGCCTTGCTGGAAAGATACGATCTGAGGATTTCTAAATAACATGATGCGAGGATAACCTCATCCCACTAGAAACTCGTAGACTTGATTGGCCGTAAAAACGACTTGCTTGTGTCCTATTACCTTCCGTGAATAACCGAGGGAAGCGGACTGTCATGGCACGTGATCCAACCCATGTTCTTGTTTGATTGTTGGGTTGGTTATCGTACTATGACAAGCTGTGGACCGAAGTTATGAACGGAAGACTTATTCTGGTTGTGAAGTGCTACTTCTGTGAATGATTGAGGAACATGGTCTCTCATGGTACATGATCCAACCCATGTTCTTGTTTGATTGTTGGGTTGGTTATTGTGCTGCGATAGGCTATCGACCGAAGTCACGATCAGGAGGTTTTATTGTTTATACCTTTTAACTTATGTGAATGTTATAGAGTACGACACGTCCCGACTCCATGCGGCACCTTTTGTCCTTGTTTGGTTGTAAGGGTGCCATATGGGTTCGAAGATGTTGCGCTACCCTATAAAAGTAGCATAAGTATTACTATTATCAATTATTCTATTAACTGGATTTTTAATCTTAACTCTTGTGCCCCTTTGGCGGTACTTGCTATTCGGGGCTGACCCCGCTGGTTTTGTTTGGCCAGATCTCGTAGCAGAGCCAGAGGACACGATCTTCCTCTCTGACATCCATGGTGCATACTAGGAGCATGGCGGTTCGGGGACTCGAGTGGGTTTCTTTTCCACCACTCCTGCTTATACTTTTGCGGCGTTTAGCCACCGGCACCTGTTAGCCAGATTACTTGATATTTTGTGTCAGTACATCATTGTAATTAAACAGACTGCAACTGTGTATAATTTTATACTCCTGACTCTCTGAGATAGCTAAATTATAAAGCTAGTCTCTCATGACCATTTTGATGAAGCGTCGGGGACGCCTTACTGCTTTATCTTTAATGTTCATTTAATTGCTGATGTGGTTTGAGTGATTGAGACATAGAACTCTGTGGGACCATAGGAGACTTGATTGTAGCATGTACCCCCTAGTCTCTCGACAGCCACGATCGCCGTATGACGTTACGTATCTCATATGGAGTAGCTGGCCTAGTCCGTCTCCGTATTTCGGTACTGGGGCGTGACAAGGTTTTAGTGGTGGCCCATGCAGGTCTGATTTTCAGACTTGTGGGGTATTACAAATTATTAGGACTCTCAATCAAAACTTGTTCCCCTTGAAATTCCATTTTGAATTCTCTGTCCTTGCCTTGATCTCTAACCTGACTTGCATCCTCGAAATCTTCCTCGTCCGGACTTGATAATCTTATATCTTTCTCTATAGGGGTGCTTCATTCTCAGTAGCGGGTGAGGCCCATGAGGAAAAGCAGCGAGAGCATGGCTCGATGGGGCACCAACAGGGAAGAGAACCTTCCCCAGGGCAGACACGAGCAGAAATGGAACCAGAGGCAGTGCAGCCGCAGGTTATTGAAACTCCTACAGCACCAGCAGCAACGGCAGTACCAGATGCCGTAGCACTCCTGGAGATCATCCGGGGGTTTCTTGTCACTAACCAACAGCAACAGACTCAGAAGCAGGAGCAGAACGTGCTGCTGAACCAAGGGATTCAGTTAGCTCTCGAGAGGAGTGTCGGGGCTGACTCGGGGGCATCAGGAAGGTTTCGTCGCTTGAACCCGAGGTATTTTGATGGCACGGAGGATGCTATCACTGCGGATTCCTGGATTCAAGACATCGAAGCCATTCTTGTGGCAGCCAAGGATTCCAGATGATGAGAAGGTTGATCAGGTCAAACTGGTACTTCAGGATCTTGCCCGCGACTGGTGGGCATCAGAAGAAGTTGGTACAAGATGCCCTGTTCGTTGGACCACCTTCAGTGACAGATTCAAGGCCAAGTATTTTGGCGTAGTAGCTCGATATGAGCTCCAGCAGAAGTTTATCAGTCTCAAGCAAGCTGGCAAGACCGTAGATGGGTATGCAGCAGAGTTCTGCAGATTGTGTCGTTTCGCACCAGCAATGGTGGCAACGAAGCCAGAGAAAGCTATGAGGTTCCAGTAGGGACTTCATTTGGAACTATTACAGCTTGTGGAAGGACACGACTACCAGACGTTTGACGCTATTTTGACGGCCGCTCGGAGGCACGAGCTTACCCAGCAGAGGTTTGCATCAAGGACAGGAGGTCAGAAGAGATCTCATTCCCAGGTTGGAGGAGGAGCAATGCAGCGAACATCGGCACCTGCACCCGGTGTACGTATTCATGATGCAGGAGCGCCGCGGAGGACGGCCGTGTCAACTAATACAGTACCAGTTCGGCATCAGCAGCCGAGGAACCAACAACAGCGTCAGGGAGCACCCCAGGGCTGTACATTCTGTGGGAAGGCAGGGCACACGAGGGAGGTGTGCCGGTCAGCGAATGGCTTATGTTTGAGGTGTGGTAGTTCAGACCACCGTATCTCTACTTGTCCTGTAATGCAGAGGCCAGGAGGGCCAGCTCAGCAGTTTCCAGCATTGCCAGCTCCGGTGGCAACCCCGAGTGGAGGGCCAGTATTAGCAGTAAGGCCCCTAGCCCAGCGTCTACCAACGCAGGCACAGATGTTCCGCCAGGCACAGGAAGCCGTAGGCCCTCAGAGGCAGCAACAGCATGGTCGAGGAAGGCCGCAACAAGGGGCTCCGCGGGGCCAGGCTCTCACATTGACCTTGGGAGAGGCTCTAGCGTCTAGTGACGTGGTGGCAGATAAAATTCTCGTAACCTCATTTCCCGATGTAGCATTATTTGATTTAGGCGCTACTCATTCATTCATCTCTGCACAATATGCTACACGGATTGGATTAGAGTTTGAGGCATTACCGGAGAGGATGGATATACTCACCGGCAATGGGCTCGTAGAAGTTAGCAGAGTGCGCTTTTCATGTCCGGTAGAGGTGTGTAGGCATTTACTGCCCGCATCATTAATTGAATTCCCTATGGGGAATTTTGATATTGTTCTTGGCAAGGACTGGTTGAGAGACAGTCATGCAACAATTGATTGTAGAGGAGGTAGGGTTATATTCAGCGTTCCTGGGATGGAACCGTTCATCTTTACCCGAACCTTGAAGAATCAGGCCGGAGGCGTCATCTCAGCAGCAGTGTCAGAGCCAGGATAGATTCCGAGAGTGGTCGAAGATTTTCTCGACGTCTTTCCTGATGAGCTCCCAGGGATACCCCCAGTCAGAGATGTAGAATTTAGCATTGAGTTGAACCCTGGAACGAGGCCTATTGCAGACAGAGTTTACAGAATGTCGCCGTCAGAACAGGATAAGTTGTATCAACATGAAGAAGAGTTGAAGTCTAAGGGATTCATCCAAGACAGTAAATCGCCCTGGGCCGCGCCAGTGATTCTAGTTCCCAAGAAGGATGGGTAGACGAGGATATGCATCGACTACCGCAAGCTGAATGCAGTAACAGTGAAGAATAAGTACCCACTACCAAGGATTGATGACCTGTTTGACCAGTTGAGGAAGGCCAGCGTCTTTTCCAAGATCGATCTTCGGTCAGGATACTATCAAGTAAGAGTCCGGGAGCAAGACATACCGAAGACAGCATTCAGATCTAGATATGGGCATTATGAGTTTTTAGTAATGCCCTTTGGACTAACCAACGCCCCCGCAGTATTTATGGATTTAATGAACCGCATCTTTCTGCCGTATTTGGATAAATTTGTGATGGTGTTCATAGATGACATTCTTGTCTATTCCAGCAGTGAAGAGGAGCATGAGAAATATCTTAGGACTGTCTTACAGACATTGAGGGAGCATCAACTTTATGCGAAGCTCGACAAGTGTGAATTCTGGTTAGATCACATTTCATTCCTGGGGCATATAATTTCTGGGGCAGGAGTGTCAGTGGATCCGAAGAAGATTGAGGCCGTAGAGCATTGGCCAGTCCCGAGAACGGTTGCAGAAGTGCGAAGTTTCTTAGGATTAGCTGGTTACTACAGAAGGTTCGTGGCGGACTTTGCCAAGATCTCTGTGCCCTTAACGCGTTTGACGCACAAGGACGTAGAGTTTGTTTGGTCAGCTAGCTGTCAGGCATCATTTGAAGAATTGAAGAAGAGATTGATCTCAGCCCCGATCTTGACGCTTCCAGTAGGAGCGGGAGGCTTTACAGTATATTGTGACGCATCAGGGAAGGGTCTTGGATGTGTATTAATACAGCACGAAAAGGTGATTGCATATGCGTCTCGGCAGCTTCGAGACCATGAGAAGAATTACCTGACTCACGATTTGGAGTTAGCAGCTGTGGTGTTTTCACTCAAGTTGTGGAGGCATTATTTATACGAAGATCGGGTAGAGATCTATACTGATCATAAGAGTTTGAAATACGTATTCACGCAGCGAGATTTGAACATGAGGCAAAGAAGATGGTTAGAACTACTGAAGAATTTCGACTTAGATCTTCAGTATCATCCAGGCAAGGCGAATATAGTTGCAGATGCACTGAGTAGGAGAGACAGTGCCTTTATCTTGACCTCGCAGAAGCATATTCTAGAAGACCTTCAGAGTATGGGAATCGAAGTAGTTTTGCCAAGGGATATAGGAAGAATGACCAGTATGCAGATTCAGTCAACCTTAGTAGAGAGGATAAGGGCAGCACAAGCAGGAGATCCACAGATTCAGAAGTTACGGTCGGAGTGTGAATCAGGCCGTAGGAAGGAGTTAGTGATTCATGAAGATGGTACGCTCAGGTTTGGAAACAGACTCTGTGTACTGAGTGGAGACCTTCGGCAAGAAGTTATGTCCGAAGCTCATAGTTCTATTTACTCCATTCATCCAGGAGGAACGAAGATGTATCGAGATATCGGGCAGTACTTTTGGTAGAATGGCATAAAAAGAGAGATAGCGAGATTTGTATCCAAGTGTCTGGTATGTCAGCAGGTGAAAGCCGAGCAGCAGAGACCAGCAGGATTGCTACAGCCGCTTCCTATCCCAGAATGGAAATGGGAGCACATCACGATGGATTTTGTGACCGGTTTACCTAGATCCCCGGCTGGCAAGAATACAGTCTGGGTAATAGTAGATCGACTCACGAAGGTCGCCCATTTCCTTCCCTTCCGAGTTGGACAGACTACTGAACAGCTAGCAGAAATGTACATGAAGCAGATAGTAAGGCAACACGGTGTTTCGGTTAGTACAGTATCAGATCGGGATACGCGGTTTACTTCCTATTTTTGGCGGAGCTTACACCAAAGTTTGGGAACCAAGTTAAGATTCAGTAGTGCTTATCATCCACAAACTGACGGGCAATCAGAAAGAACCATTCAGACGTTAGAAGATATGTTACGGGCGTGTACCTTGGACTTTGGCGGATCTTGGGAGGATCACCTTCATCTAGTGGAGTTCTCCTATAACAACAGCTATCAGGCTAGCATTCAGATGGCCCCGTTCGAAGCATTGTACGGAAGGAAGTGCAGGTCCCCTTTGGCATAGGATGACGTCGAAGAACGGAAGTTGTTGGGACCAGAGATGATCACGCAGACTGTGGAGATAGTTAAGTTGGTCGGAGAACGCCTTCGAGTTGTGCAGGACCGACATCGTCATTGGGCAGATCAGCATCGTAGGCCTCTAGAGTTCAGAGTTGGCGACCAAGTGTTTCTACAAATTTTGCCTACCCGGGGTATCATCAGATTTGGAACCCGGGGAAAGCTTAGTCCAAGATACGTTGGTCCTTTTAAGATTCTCGCTCGGGTAGGTGATGTGGCCTATCGACTTGCCCTTCCGCCTTCGTTGACTGGCATACATGATGTGTTTCATGTATCCCAATTACGTGGGTATGTCCCGGATCCGAGTCACATCCTCGATCATTCTGAGTTAGTCGTTGGTACCAACCTAACTTACGAGGAACAACCCGTGTCTATATTGGACCGGCGAGAGAAGGTACTCAAGAATCGGACGATAAGCCTTGTCCGTGTTTCTTGGAACCATCACTCTTTGGGAGAATCAACCTGGGAGCGCGAGGACGAGATCAGATCTTGGTATCCGTATTTGTTTGACTAATAAGGTATATTTTTGCACCTTATTGACATGATTCCATGCTTATCTGCACCTGCTTGTTTTTGCACTTTGTGATGTATGATAATAACTGCTATGATAATTAACTTGTATATGATCGTGCCTTGCTTGCCCTGATTTCACTATCCTGTCTTAGCTAGAATTTCGAGGACAGAATTTTTCTAAGAAGGGTAGAGATGTCACTCCCCAATCCAGGATTACGTATTCTAATACGTAAACCGATAAATTATATTTACCTTATATTTATACGATATTTATTATGCAGTATCTCTTCATGCATTTCCCAAAAATATTTGATAAAATATTATTTCCTAATTTATTTTCTGTATTTGGGCCTACAGTTTTGGCTCATTTGGGTAACCTATTCTTGGTTCACCAATGGTTCATCATGAACCCTTTGGTTCATCATGAACCCATGGGTCCAAGATCTTTATATATATAACTCATCTCATTCTCTCTCCTCTCATTTTATTTCCTCTCATTTACTTCCTCCACCAACCAAGGCAAGTGCCAACTTGCTCAAGAGATGGATTTATATTTTGTTAATGATTTCTTATAAAACTATTTGCCAAAACATGTTCTTCTCCTCAATCTATACTAGTTTAGAACTTGGAAATTTCTATTTTGAAGCTTTGATTTTTGTAGATCTAAGTTTTAATCATTTTCAGATTTTGCAAGGTTTGATCTACTTTAGTTGGATTTTATGGGTTTTTGATGCTTCCATGTGGAAGAGCATTCAGTTTCACCCAAGTTGGAACCTTGGAAATCTGGATTTGGAGTTCGGATGGCCAAGTTATGATGCTTTGAAGCTTTGGGTTCAACCATGGTGTTCTTGCTGTTTGGAGAAGACAGTGAGCAGTGTGCTCCTGTTTCAGCACGCTTCCTATTGGAAGCGTGTCTCTCTCCTTGAGCCTGCGTGACTTTTCACGCAGCTCTCTCCTTGAGCCTGCGTGACTTTTCACGCAGCTCTCTCCTTGAGCCTGCGTGACTTTTCACGCAGCTCTCTCCGTGAGCCTGCGTGACTTTTCACGCAGCTCTCTCCTTGAGCCTGCGTGACTTTTCACGCAGCTCTCTCCGTGAGCCTGCGTAAACTTTCACGCAGCTCTCTCCTTGAGCCTGCGTGACTTTTCATGCAGCTCTCTCCTTGAGCCTGCGTGACTTTTCACGCAGCTCTCTCCTTGAGCCTGCGTGACTTTTCACGCAGCTCTCTCCGTGAGCCTGCGTGACTTTTTACGCAGCTCTCTCCTTGAGCCTGCGTGACTTTTCACGCAGCCCTCTCCTTGAGCCGGCGTGACTTTTCACGCAGCTCTCTCCGTGAGCCTGCGTGACTTTTCATGCAGCTCTCTCCTTGAGCCTGCGTGACTTTTCACGCAGCTCTCTCCTTGAGCCTGCGTGACTTTTCACGTAGCTCTCTCCTTGAGCCTGCGTGACTTTTCATGCAGCTCTCTCCTTGAGCCTGTGTGACTTTTCACGCACGCTGCCTTGAGTGAGCCTGCGTGACTTTTCACGCACGCTGTCTTGAGTGAGCCTGCATGACTCTTCATCTCTTGAGCGTGCGTGTTTTTGTGCGTTCACTTTTGATATTTTATTAGATATTATATGCCCATTTTATATTCTTACGCCTTTTGTCCCGAGCATGATACGAGCACTCATGTGACCCCGGAGAACAAAGTGTTCCTACCTGATACATGTACCTGAATGTCCCGGTTCTTGTTCATGCTCGACAAATGACTCGTAACTCCACGTGGTGTATTTGCAATGATGCATTACACTAAGGAGGGTAGCACATGTTGACATATTGATTGACGTGGATCCTCTTTGGGGTACTCGTACTAAAGTACGACTTTAGGAGGATAATCATGCAAGCCACAGCATGTGAGTCCAAGATTTCACCTAGGGTTAAACTAGGCAACTAAATATACTAGATGCATGGGGAGGGCAGAATCCCGAGATCGTGTTACACCAGCCGCCTTGAGATATTGTCTTGACGCGCCGGCTGGTCTCCACGGATACTGTGTCATCTGTAACGAGTGGATGACTGTATCCGATTAATTCCTGCTATATAATATATGTTTTGGCAAGGTGGCCTTGCGAGGGACCTGTGCTCATTCATACCTGCCTACGCGAACCCCTGGGTTGGCTAGCCTTGCTGAAAAGATACGATCTGAGGATTTCTAAATAACATGATGCGAGGATACCCTCGTCCTACTAGAAACTCGTAGACTTGATTGGCCGTGAAAATGACTTGCTTGTGTCCTATTACCTTCCGTGAATAACCGAGGGAAGCGGACTGTCATGGCACGTGATCCAATCCATGTTCTTGTTTGATTGTTGGGTTGGTTATCGTACTATGACAGGCTGTGGACCAAAGTTATGAACGGAAGACTTATTCTGGTTGTGAAGTGCTACTTCTGTGAATGACTGAGGAACATGGTCTATCATGGTACATGATCCAACCCATGTTCTTGTTTGATTGTTGGGTTAGTTATTGTGCTGCGATAGGCTGTCGACCGAAGTCACGATCAGGAGGTTTTATTGTTTATACCTTTTAACTTATTTGAATGTTATAGAGTACGACACGTCCCGACTCCATGCGGCACCTTTTGTCCTTGTTTGGTTGTAAGGGTGCCATATGGGTTCGAAGATGTTGTGCTACCCTATAAAAGTAGCATAAGTATTACTATTATTAATCATTCTATTAACTGGGTTTTTAATCTTAACTCTTGTGCCCCTTTGTCGGTACTTGCTATTCGGGGCTGACCCCGCTGGTTTTGTTTGGCCAGATCTCGTAACAGAGCCAGAGGACACGATCTTCCTCCCTGACATCCATGGTGCATACTAGGAGCATGGCAGTTCGGGGACTCGAGTGGGTTTCTTCTCCACCACTCCTGCTTATACTTTTGCGGCATTTAGCCACCGGCACCTGTTAGCCGGATTACTTGATATTTTGTGTCTGTACATCATTGTAATTAAACAGACTGCAGCTGTGTATAATTTTGTACTCCTGACTCTCTGAGATAGCTAAATTATAAAGCTAGTCTCTCATGACCATTTTGATGAAGCGTCGGGGATGCCTTACTGCTTTATCTTTAATGTTTATTTAATTGCTGATGTGGTTTGAGTGATTGAGACATAGAACTCTGTGGGACCATAGGAGACTTGATTGTAGCATGTACCCTCTAGTCTCTCGATAGCCACGATCGCCGTATGACGTTACGTACCTCATATGGAGTAGCTGGCCTAGTCCGTCTCCGAATTTCGGTACTTGGGCGTGACAAAGCGTATCGAGGTAATGTTTCCAAAAACATATTTTAATAGACAAAATTCGTTTTGTAGATTTCTGTAAAACTGTTTGAGTATTAGATGTCCAAAAAATAAACGTGTTTCAGTATTTTTACAATTTTGGGAGTTTCCGGAAACGAAAATGCGATCCGTTTAGTTTTTCGGAAAGCTAATACGAAAACCTATGCCATATCCTAATTATAGAATTTATTAAATAAATTTAATAGGTATAGTATTAATTATAATTAGATAATAGACTATTTTCAGCATCCGGAGATGTTTGTTTGGACCTTAGTTCCTCAACAGCCGTTGTTCCACCTACTTTCCTGTCTGATCTTTGCTACCACAGTGCTCAGGACCCAGGCAAGTATACCTTGCTAATTAACTGTCAAATTATTTATTTTCTCAATTATTTATTTTGTTTTATATTATTAGTTTCCTTTGTTATAAACTGCGCGTCCAAGCCACACTTGGGTGCAAGCGACTTTATTAGTCGTTACTTTATATTATGCATGTTGACTTAGTGTTAGCAGACTACCTTCTTGTTGGGGGATATCCTTATATCTCCTTTGGTTGTGACACTCACACTACACGGTTTGAGACATTTTGCTAGGGGCACGACTTATTGACTAGCTATCTCTAAAGTCGTGTGACGGTAGATATTCATAACTGCTATGATTTGGATTTTAGAGACTCAAGCAGTTACAAAACTGGACGAGCCATGGACATGACTTGAACAGTGTGGGAAATATTGGGAAAGGACAGTCGCTAGTGCGTATGGAAAGCCAAACAGGTAAACCACTGTCTTCGGATGGAACTGTGGCGATATATTTGCAGATACCCTCTGACGTTTTGGACGTTACGGCCGGATACAGATGACTGGATACCAGTTACGTACACATAACCTAAAATCCCACCCATGTGCATGAAAGTTGTCCTCTAAATTGTACATTAGGCGGTTAGAATCTTCTTTGCATATTTGTGTCTAGAATAGTCTTTTATATATTATTTTATTCTGACAGTTCATATTAGCTTATTATTCCTGTATCTTGCTATGTCCGTTTGAGGACCTAATTTTTTTCCAGGTGTGTGTTCATGTCTTCCGCAGGTATCTTAGCCGGGATCGTAGTCTTCTCCATTTATTCGAAGATGACGTGACTTGGTTCCTCCTTGCTACTTCCACTTAGTCTTTTATATATCATGTACTTCTTCCTTTTTATTTGGTTGGTAGTGGATGTGTCTCCATCCAACATATTGTACCAAGACAATTTATTATATGCTATCTTTTATTCCTTTATTTTGTGGATGAGATTATTTAGTTGTGGTTTGCTGTATTTTACAGCTTATGTATACATACAAGGCCCATGTACTTCGTATGTAGACAGTTGGCATGTCTACGTACTTAGTCCTACGTATTTTGGGACTGGGGCGTTACATGTTTTTGTGGTGGCCCATGCAGGTCAAGATAAATTGTTTGGTTACTTTACCGTACCAAGCAAGCCTGCGGATAGAATTAGAGTCTAGGATCTCATCCACATACTTGACCTTCTCGATTCTATTTTTAATCCCTTGATTTGCATCTTGCTTGATTCCCTCTACCGTTAATTCTTATCCTTCTTTCGTGCTTGATGTTGGTTATAAAGGTAATCCATACTAGGTAGACTTGTCCAATTTTCTATCACACCACTAGTTTAACTCTTGTAAGTTGGGTAGACACCTCACGACCTAACATTTATTTTCCTTGTGACCCATATTAGCATGATTACTTAGACTATAGCCTTTATAGGACCCTAACTTATCTAGCCCACCAAGCCTTAGATAAAAGACAGTAGGATGAATGTATAGGAACAATCACATGACAAGACTTAGATTCTTAAGGAGCTGAACTAATTCTACCTTCTTTCACTCTTATGCTCTCGTGCCTATGTTTTTACCATCGTGACTAATGCTGCTAAATAGCCTAATTTTTGCAAGCTTACTTTTTATTCAAACTTGTTCAAGGACATATTTTATTGGGGGCCCCCACTAACATATTGTCTAGTCAGAACCGGTGCATGATGATCTGATCAACCTAGTGCACTTTGGTTCGCCTTTCACACTATTATCCTACGTGGTTGAGATATAGTTAAACTTACCCCTTAGAATCTCATCTACTATTGCCTTGACGATTCTTTTTGAATTATTCGGCCGCCTTTGAACCACGTATTCGTATTCGATAATATCGTCTTTGAACTCTATATTGCTTTCGCTTCCACCTATTTTAGAAGGACGAAAGCGCTGTACTTGAATTTTCTCTAGCTATCCTATCTCTTGTGACCATTAACACTCGATGTGACTATATCTTTGTCTTAACTCTTCGTCCTTTCCTCGACCTTCTATCACGACTTCCTAATCACTTCAATAAGGAGTGAATTTAATCATTCTCCTAATCGTGCCATCAATCTACTCCCAAGAAATCATATCTTAAGTCTCTAAATTATTTATATGGATCCACTTAAAACTTTTAATCTTTTCCTTTTACGTTTATTAGCCATGTCCGTGATTTATTATCTAAATCACGATTTTCTAATGCTTGTTTATGTTATTTCTTGCCTCGTCCAAGGACTCGTCGAATTGTCATTACCAATATACCCCTTGTGCCATCTTACCCCCTACTTATTCTTAATTTCGAGGACGAAATTCTTGTAAGTTGGGTAGGATATAAAATCCCTAAATTTTTACTATATTTTAGTACTGATTTTTTTTGTATTTATACCTCGCATAGTCGTATTATACGTCGCGCGGGAATTTACGTTTTTTTTCGTATTTACTCGTCGAGTGCGAATATGTGCGAGGTACATATTTTTAGAAAAAATAGTTTTTGATTTTATTATCGGTAATGGTTTTAAAATTATATATATAATAATTATTTTTATTAAAAGTTGTGAAAAGTATCTATCGAGGTTGCCAAAACTTATTATTTTAGTTATTTATAAAAGGCTATCTTATTTTAATAAATGGTAATTTAGAAAAACTAGAATATGTGAATATTCTACTCGTGTAAAGCGCATGAAAATTATTTCATGTATATTTTCAAAATTTATTTTTATTATTTATAATAATTTATTTAGCAAGAAGGTATTTTAAATATGTAAATATTTATGTTTATTTTCGAAATTATTTTTACCTAAATTATTTAAAGGGTATTTTGAAGATATTTCCTACTAATATTTAAAATATATATTAGAATTTTCGAAATTAATTATTATATAAATTTTATAAAAAGATATTTTGGATACATTTGTGATAAATTAAATTGTGATTTGATTTATTGATTTAAATTAAATAGTTTAATTTAAATGTGTAATTTATCTATATTTAAATAGGATTTGGATTTAGATATGAATGTATTGGCTTAAATTTAATAATAGAATTATCTATTTGGGTTTAAATAAATCCTAGTCTCTATCTACATTGGATTATATTTGATTGAGTTACTTTTAAATCAATTTAATTAAATAGTGAAAAATCTAAGGAAAATTAAAACTCTTCTTAATCCTTATCTAGATAAGACTTTTGTAAATCCCTTGATTTTTCAAAATAAATATTTGTAAAATTTTTGAATTTTTAAATAACTATTATTGACTTATTATATAATTTGTATTATTTTACATATGTTTAGTATAGTGCTCATTGGTGAATTTAGTATAAAAATATATATAAAGATATTTTTCTAGTACATTAAGGATCTAAACTATATTATACAATTTCTTTTCCTCAAAATTTTAGGATTTATTTCATAACTTT
Organism: Iris pallida; assembly: GCA_029216955.1. Lineage (NCBI taxonomy): Eukaryota > Viridiplantae > Streptophyta > Magnoliopsida > Asparagales > Iridaceae > Iris > Iris pallida. The sequence continues at coordinate 43,444 of JANAVB010001810.1, forward strand.
TATTTCTTTTTACATGTTACTTATATTGTACACTATTTACATAATATAGAATAAATGTCAAATTAGTATTAGATATTTCAGCTTGTATAAATAAGATTAGATGAAGGTTGTTTAAATAAATATTAACTATAGTTATTATCTATAGTAATTTTAAATAATGTTATAGATAATTTAGATAAATATAAACTATATTTTAAATTAATACTAATCCTACTTCTACTTGGAAAACATCTCTATCTATATCCTATCCTAACAAAGCAAACACCAATTTATTTAAATCAAATACTATCTAATTTAGGAGATAAATCTGAAATAAATACCTATATAAACCCAATACATCCCCCTTCTATCATCCATAATTCGAAATTATTTTTTGTCCAATAGAAACTCTAAAATTCGTCATTAGAATTCAGTCCCGCTTTTTAGTAGCAAGAACAACTTGGAACGACGATATCTCCTAGCTCCGAACTCCGTTTCGCCTCCAGTTTTTTTTAAAAGAAGCGTATCGAGGTAATGTTTCAAAAAACATATTTTAATAGACAAAATTCGTTCTGTAGATTTCTGTAAAACTGTTTGAGTATTAGATGTCCGAAAAATAAATGTGTTTCAGTATTTTTGCGATTTCGGGAGTTTCCGAAACGAAAATGCGATCCATTTAGTTTTTCGGAAAGCTAATACGAAAACCTATGCCATATCCTAATTATAGAATTTATTAAATAAATCTAATAGGTATAGTATTAATTATAATTAGATAATAGACTATTTTCAGCATCCGGAGATGTTTGTTTGGACCTTAGTTCCTCAGCAGCCGTTGTTCCACCTACTTTCCTGTCTGATCTTCGCCACCACAGTGCTCAAATTATTTATTTTTTGTATTATTTATTTTGTTTCATATTGTTAGTTTTCTTTGTTATAAACTGCGCATCCAAGCCACACTTGGGTGCAAGCGACTTTAGTAGTCGTTACTTTATCTTATGCATGTTGACTTAGTGTTAGCGGACTACCTTCTTGTTGGGGGATATCCTTATATCTCCTTTGGCTGTGACACTCACACTACACGGTTTGAGACATTTTGCTAGGGGCACGACTTATTGACTAGCTATCTCTAAAGTCGTGTGACGGTAGATATTCTTAACTGCTATGATTAGGGTTTTAGAGACTCAAGCAGTTACAAAACTGGACGAGCCATGGACATGACTTGAACAGTGTGGGAAATATTGGGAAAGGACAGTCGCTAGTGCGTATGGGAATCCAAACAGGTAAACCACAGTCTCCGGATGGAACTGTGGCGATATATTTGCAGATACCCTCTGACGTTTTGGAAGTTACGGTCGGATATAGATGACTGGATACCAGTTACATACACATAACCTAAAATCCCACCCATGCGCATGAAAGTTGTCCTCTAAATTGCACATTAGGCGGTTAGAATCTCCTTTGCATATTTGTGTCTAGAATAATCTTTTATATATTATTTTATTCTGACAGTTCATATTAGCTTGTTCTTCCTGTATCTTGCTACGTCCGTTTGAGGACCTGATTTTTTTCCAGGTGTGTGTTTATGTCTTCTGCAGGTATCTTAGCCGGGATCGTAGTCTTCTCCATTTATTCGAAGATGACGTGACATGGTTCCTCCTTGCTACTTCCACTTAGTCTTTTATATATCATGTACTTCTTCCTTTTTATTTGGTTGGTAGTGGATGTGTCTCCACCCAACATATTGTACCAAGACAATTCATTATATGCTATCTTTTATTCCTTTATTTTGTGGATGAGATTATTTAGTTGTGGTTTGCTGCATTTTACAGCTTATGTATACATACAAGGCCCATGTACTTCATATGTATACAGCTGGCATGTCTACGTACTTAGTCCTACGTATTTTGGGACTGGGGCGTTACATATGAGAAATTCAGAATATAAACATACTTGTATTTATCATACAAATTTAAGAATATATGACAATTATTATGGAACAATTCAAGAGAAAGGAGGAGAGAGGGTTTGCCTTGCTCTTAGAGTGTGCTTCATAGCGGAAAGTTCTTCCTAAAGCTCCAATTCAGAACCTAGGGCACAAATTTGAGAATTGGGGTTAATTACAAAACCTTGAAATATTTATCAAAGAAATTGAAGAGAAAAGAGGGAAGGAAATTGGAAGAAAGGAAGAGGAAGAAGAATTAGAAGATGAAGAGGGGGGGTCGGTCAGTGGCCGACCGGTCGGCGGCGGCGGCTGCGACACAGCCCGCAGCAACACCCGCAGCAGCAGTGCAGCAGTAGCAGCGCTAGCATCAGCAAATGCAGCAGCAGCAAAAACAATAAAAGGAAAGGAAAAGGAGAAGGAAGAAGAATAATGAAAGAATGGAAGAAGAAGAAGAGATGGAGAAGAAGAGTAATAATAATATGAAGAAGAAGAAGAAGAATGAGCAGAAGCTCACCTGGGTCCAGAATGAAGAGAATGAAGCTCTCTTCTCTTTCCTAAGTCATAAAATAGAATTGTGGAGGTATGAATGACTAGATTGCCCCTAAGGATTTGTCATGGGGGCATGAATGCCATTTGGAAATTCCTCCATGCATGGTTGACACTTAATCCACTTATAAAAAATGTAAAATTGACATTTGCATAAGCGCAAGTGCAAAAAAGAATTTGATTTTAGAAAAAAATAGTTTTGGAATTAAATTTGGAAGGAAATATATATATATATATATATATATATATATATATATATATATATATATATATATATATATATATATGTCCGGCGCTTCTAGCGTAAGTGGCAGGAGGGGGGGCTCTCGGCGGGGAGACCCGGGATCGAGCCCCCCCTCCCGCACAAGCCGGCTGGGTGGCGTTGCCACGGGCTTGTGCGGGGATGCCCGGACACCATATAAAATATATATATATATATATTTTTATATATATATATATATATATATATATATATATATATATATATATATATATATATATATATATATATATATATATAACAATAAAAAAAATGGCTATTACACCAACCTTCAATCCAAGCCCAAATCTGGACTTCCATAGGTCAAAATGGGGTACAATGAAATTCCCTACAACATAGAACAACTAGATTTTGAAAACAAAGAAGTTTGATAGGTCAAAACCAAGAAAAACCGGAAGTAACATAAACTTAGATCTACAAAAATACACCCATGAAAACCAAAAACTCCAAGTTCTAAAGAGACTTAAAATCAAGTAAGAAAGAGAGTGGAACAATAATACTTGAGATCCATCATGAAGCAAGTTGTACTTGCCTAAGCTTTCTAGGTTGGTGGGAGAGTAATAGAGGATGAAGAAGAAGTAAATGAGAGTAATAAAGAGAGAGAAAAGTAAAGGGGTATAAACATCAAGCCAAGTCCAAATCTCCACCACCATTCCTTCCTACCAGATCTAGGCCATCCACCCCTGATCATGATGAACCAAGCTAAACCAAGTTGGTTCAACATGAACAAAATAAATCAAGGGCTTAAACAAAAGCAGAAAATAAAATACGAAAAAATTAATTAGCATAAAATTACAGAATAAATGTATGATAAGCATTCAATAAATACCTTCAAGCAGTACATGTATAAAAGTACATGTATAAAAATACGTATTTTGGGAACGGAGAGTGACATCTCTACCCTCCTTAGAAAAAAATTCTATCCTCGAAATTTCAAATCCGAGCAGGATAGAAATATCAGAGCTAAACTAATCTAAGTACAAGAAATTTTAGCGAGCAAGCAGTCATCTTACAATATCAATAACAAGTAATATATCTATATTTATCACTCTACGATATCAAGCAATTTCTATTCATAGGGTGATAAGCATGAGGAATTAAGACAATCAAGGTATACGAAAAGAGATATACCTTGTGAGTCAAATAGGTGCAAATACCGTGATCGGATATCATCCTCACGTTCCCACGTTGACTCTCCTAAGGAGTGATGACCCCAAGCAACTCGAACAAGAATAATTATTCGGTTCTTGAGTATCTTCTCTCTTCGATCCAAAATGGACACAGGCTGCTCCTCGTAAGAGAAGTTGGTACCAACAACTAGCTCAGAATGATCGAGGATATGGCTTGGGTCCGATACATACCTTCGTAACTGAGATACATGGAACACATTACGTACCTAACTTAACGAAGGTAGGAGGGACAAACAGTAAGCAACATCGCCTATCCTATCGAGGATAACAAATGGGCCCACGTATCGTTGACTCAACTTTCCGTGAACGCCAAATCTAATGACCCTACGGGTAGGAGAGATCCGCAAGAACACGTGGTCCCCAACAGAAAATTCTAGTAGCCTACGATGCTGGTCCGCCCAATGACGATGCCGATCTTGCGCAACTCGAAGTTGCTCTATAATCCCCTTAACCACTTCAACCGTCTGAACAATCATCTCTGGGCCTAACATCTTCCTCTTCCCGATATCATCCCACGCAAGCGACGACCTGCACTTCTTACCATATAGTGCTTCAAATGGCGCCATCTGGATACTGGCTTGATAACTGTTGTTGTATGAAAATTCGACTAAGTGCAGGTGACTCTCCCAAGATCCTCCAAAATCTAGGGTGCAAGCTCGTAACATATCTTCTAAAGTCTGAATTGTTCTTTCTGATTGTCCGTCTGTCTATGGGTGGTAGGCCGTACTAAATCTTAACTTGGTACCCAGGCTATGATGTAGACTCTTCAAAAAATGTGATGTAAAACGGGTATCTCTATCTGACACAATACTGACAGGGACCCCATGCTGTCTGACTATCTGCTGTATATACAACTCTGCCAACTTTTTTGTAGATTGCCCTACTCTAAAAGGAAGAAAATGTGCCACCTTTGTAAGCCGATCTACTATCACCCAAATAGCATCCTTACCACTTGGTGATCTCGGTAAACCGGTCACAAAGTCCATTATGATATGTTTCCACTTCCATTCCGGGATAGGAAGCGGTTGTAATAATCCAGTTGGCCTCTGTTGCTCTGCCTTCACTTGCTGACATATCAAGTAACGAGAAACGAATCTAGCTACCTCTCTCTTCATTATGTTCCACCAGAAGTGCTGCTTAATATCTTTGTACATTTTGGTCCCTCCGGGGTGTATAGAATACTGCGAACTGTGGGCTTCTGCCATAATCTCCTGTCTGATATCTCCACTTGGCACACATAGACATGATCTAAATCTAAGTGTACTATCTTTGTGAATTTTCATCTCCTTCCTGAGTCCTGACTCACATTCTGTCCTAAGCTTCTGAATCCTTGGGTCCTGTGCCTGAGCCACCTTGATCCTGTCTACTAAGTCGGATTGAACTTGCAGACTTGCCAGAATTCCTACATCACTAGAAAGTATAACCTCGATGCCCATCTCCTAAAGATCTTCTAAAATATATTTTTGTGATGTCAACATAAATACGCCGCCTCTCCTACTAAGAGCATCTGCTACCACGTTAGCCTTGCCTGGATGATACTGAAACTCCACGTCGTAATCCTTGATCAACTCTAACCATCTTCTCTGTGTCATGTTCAGTTCCTTCTGAGTAAAAATGTACTTCAGACTTTTGTGGTTTGTGTACATGTCCACTCGATCACCGTACAAGTAATGCCTCCATAGCTTCAAAGCAAATACTACTGCCGCCAACTCTAAGTCATGAGTCGAATAATTCTTCTCGTGGTCTCGAAGTTGCCTAGATGCATATTCTATCACCTACCCATGTTGCATTAGGACACACCCGAGTCCCGTTCCTGACTCGTCACAATATACAGTAAAACCTCCGGGTCCAATTGTTAATGTAAGAATAGGTGCCGATATCAACTTCTGCTTCAAATTCTCAAATGATGCCTAGCATTCGGCCGACCAAACGAATGGCACATCCTTTCGTGTCAAGCGGGTCATGGGTGTTGAAAGTCTTGCGAAGTTTGATATGAACCTTCTGTAATATCCTGCCAATCCCAAGAAACTTCGTACATCTGCTACAGTCTTAGGCATTGGCCAACCTTCTACTGCTTCTACTTTCTTGGGATCCACTGCCACTCCAGCCCCTGATATGATGTGCCCTAAAAATGAAATACGGTCTGACCAAAACTCACATTTGCTGAGATTAACGTACAACTGGTTCTCTCTCAGAACCTGTAACACTTTCTTGAGGTGATCTTCATGCTCTTCTTCACTAGCTGAGTATACAAGAATGTAGTCGAGAAACACAACGACAAATTGATCTAACTACGGCATAAAGATACGGTTCATCAAATCCATAAATATTGCTGGAGCATTGGTCAAACCAAACAGTATTACTAAGAATTCGTAATGCCCGTACTTCGACCTGAATGCTATCTTGGAAATATCTTCTTCTCGAACTCTAACTTGATGATACCCCGATCGAAGATCTATCTTGGAGAAAACTCTTGCTCTGCTCAACTGATCAAACAAGTCGTCGATCCTTGGTAGTGGGTACTTATTCTTTACTGTTGTTGCGTTGAGCTTTATGTAATCAATGCACAATCTTGATTACCCATCCTTCTTCCCTATAAGTGCCACTGGTACTGCCTATGGGGACTCGCTGTCTTGAATAAACTTCTTCGCCTTCAGTTCCTCTACGTGATGATACACCTTGGCCTGCTCTGAATCCAACATTCTGTAAACTCGATCCGATATCGATTTAGCTCCAGGTGCTAATTCTATACTGAACTCGATATCTCTAATGGGTGGTAGACCTGGAAGTTTCTCGAGAAACACGTCAAAAAACTCTTCAACTACCTTCGGAACTTGAACTTCTTCCATTGCAGCTAGTATTCCTTCTTCTTGTTGAGTTGTCACTGATCTGACTAAGGTAAATCACTCCATGCCTGGAATATTAAAAGATACACTCCCTCTACGGCAATATATTGTGGCACAACTGTCTTTTAGCCAGTCCATGCCTAGGATAACGTCGAAATTCCTTATAGGAAATTCTATCAACCTGGCGGGTAAGGAACACCCGCACACTACAACTCTACATGCTAGAATAAATCTACTAACTCCTACGAGCCCATTACCAGTGAGTATATTCAACCTCCCTGGCAATGCTTTGAATTCCATCCCTATTCGTGTCGTAAATTGTGCAGATATAAATGAGTGTGATGCTCCCGAATCAAATAATGCTACTGCGGGATATGAGGCGACGAGAATTACCTGCCACAACATCTCCCGATGCCAATGCCTCTTCCAAGGATAGATTGAACGCCTGCCCTCGACCTCCTTATTGGTTCCCATGTTGTGGCATAGCCTGGTGTTGCTGCTGGCCCCTGCCTTGGTGATGCTGGGGTGGTCTTTGTTGTTGCTGCTGTATCGACGGTTCCTGCTATCGAAACATCTGAGCCTGTGACAACAACGGGCGTTGTGCCAATGGTCTCACTGCTACCGCTGGTCCTCCTGACCTCGAACTCATGGGACAGGTGGAAACCCGATGATCTGGACTTCCATATATCAAACAATGTCCGTTCAATGCTCGACACACATCTGTAGTATGCCCTGCCTTCCCACAATAAGTGCAGCCCGTTGGGGGTTGCTAGTTTTTCCTCTGTTGCTGTTGTTACCTTACTGGGGGTGCTGGCCCTTGTATTGCCACATCGTGAATGCGAATGCCAGGGGGTTGTACTGTAACTCGGGACGCTGCTCTCCCTCCTCCTTCAATCTAATTGTGAGATCTCTTCTGACCTCCAGTCCTAGATGTGATCCTCTGGATGGTGATCTCATGCCTCCGGGTTGCCGTCAATACCTCATCGAAAGTCTGGTAGTTATGCCCCTCTATCAATTACAAGAGTTCAAGATGAAACCCTTGCTGAAATCTCATAGCCCTCTGGCTCTCTGTTGCTACCATCTTCTGGGCGAACCTTCTCAATCTGCAGAACTCTGCTGCATAAGCATCCACTGTCTTGCCAGCCTGCTTGAGGTTGATAAACTTCTGTTATAGCTTAAACTGTGCCACAACTCCATAGTACTTCGTCTTAAATCTTGCAGTAAAATCGTCCCAAGCAATATGACGTCTGATGCCCACTTCTGCTGATTCCCACCAATCACGTGCGAGGTCTTGAAGCAACAGCTTCACTAGATCCACACGTTCTTTCGTCGGAACCTTAGCGGCTGTCAAAATAGCCTCGATGTCCTTAAGCCATGCATCTGCTGAAATGGCATCTTCCGTGCCCTCGAAACGATGGGGGTTGTACTTGCAAAATCTGGTTGATGCTCCTAAATCTGTCCTCACCCCTCTATCCAAAGCCGTCTGCAATCCTTGGTTGAGTAATACATTCTGCTCTTGCTGCTGAGTGTGCATGCGTTGCTGGGCCAACATCTGATGTTGCTGAGTAGCCATCATCCCTCTTATGATCTCCAGAAGGGCTGGTGTGTCTACTGCCATAGGGGTAGGTGGAACTGTTGGTAGTGTTGGAACCTCCAGATACTGTGGTCCAGCTGTTGGTTCCACTATTATCTCTTCTTGGATGGTCTTTTGAGGTAGTATCGGCCTTTGTTGCTGACCAACATGGTCATATTGTTCGTGTCACCCTTGTTGTTGTTGTCCAGCTCTGACAGATACGGACGAAGTGCCCCTAAGAAAAGAAAAAAGAGAACAATCAAAAGATCGGACAGGAAAGATCAATGAAGTCAAAAGATACTGGAATGTCAAACTAGGGTCGAGAATAACGAATCATGAGATCAAGGGGGAAACATGTGTGATTGAGACATCCTATAAATTAAAACACCCCACAAGTCTGAAATCAGACCTGCATGGGCCACCACTAAAACCTTGTCACGCCCCAGAACCGAAATACCGGAGAGCGGAGGAATGACTCAGCCAGCTACGTATTATGGGTAGAAGAATACCGTAAAATACAATCAATGCTATCTAACGAGGAGGGGGTGCATACTACATGAAAGTCTCACTATGGTCACTCAACATCTATTGTCTCAATCATTCAAACAAGAAACAATAATAGAGAACATGTAAGATAAAGCAGTAAGGCGTCCCAAACGCTCAGTTAAAATGTTCTTGAGATCTGGCTGTACAAAATATAGCCAGATGATATAGCAATGCATACACAATTGTTATCAGTTGCAGTCTGACTTAGTTACAATTATGTAAAGGTAAGTACAAGATAGTCCAACTAACATGTCGGTGCCAAACGGCAATAAGTAAAGTAAGTAGTAAAACGAGCAGGGAAGCAAGGAATCCACTCGTGTCCTCCTGCAATCATTTCTCTAGTATTAACCATCTTGGATGTGGAAGTAAGCTGAGTCCTCGGGAGCTGGCTCTATGCAAAACCAGAGAGGTTAGACCTCTAATAGCAAGTACCGCAAGGAAGCACGATATGAGGAATAGAACCAGTGATAAAAGTTAAGATTATGATAAATAGATCTCTGCTTGCTACTGGGGTTCGAACAATATCACGACACTTCAAGCCAATTTCCTAACCAAACAAGGACAGAAGTTGACCCGTCATGTCCTGACATTCTGCTCATCTCAGTAGTTAATAGAGTAGGCACAGTACGCAAACAAACCATTTTAAAATGGCCATACAACTACTACGGCTTGCTACTATGAGTTCCAAGTTGTCTTGGAAATATGCAAAAAGAGATTCCTCAGTTCTTATTATTTACAAGCAAGGCTAGTCTATCCAATAATTAATTACGCCAATCATGAATTAGACGAGTCCCAGCGGGGCGCCCGTCATCAATATATGTAACAGTATAAGCAGATACCCCTCCTTGCCCGTGTGGCATATTTGTAGTATCTGTGGGAACCAACCGGCATGTCGGGGATCTAATTGTCCCAAGATGGCTGCCATATAAGAACTCGAGAATCCATTCTCTCCATGCAATCGTTATTTTATTTAGCTTAATAGTCCCTATGTTGATTGAAATCTCATGCCGTGGATCATGGTAATTCAGAATGAGTACTTCCGTACAAAGTATGATATGCACAACTCTACAACGATGCCCGTACGGTTAGGTTATAGGTCTTACATAGCGTAATGCAACAATCAAACCTAGGTACGAAATAATCATGCCTTGACTGTAAGATACACATGCTATTTTTGCAAAAAAATAGAAGTCAACATGTGTCCATATGCCAATGTTCGGATCGGTTAGTCGATCGCAATGGTTCATGGTTCATACCTGAACGTGTCTCATTCAATTCAATAAGACGACTAGCCAGTCTCTTAGTTCCAACTAGGAACACATGATCAATCATTAGTCAAGGTAACAATCAATATCAATTTGGGACAAGAGACAGCCTAAAGGCGGCAGTAAATGGATGTCCATCTATGCAGCCAGAGTAAGTCAGAATCCCATGCGGCTAGGGAGCCAAGGGTGTCACGATCCGCTACCCAAATTGTTGGACCGGGCCGAGTCATGTCCAGCGTACGCTTGAGATAAGCGCAGTAAGCTGTTCTAGAGATAACAAGATAAGACTAAATGTTCTAACAGTTCTATAAGTGATAAAGAGTCATAAATGCTCCAAACACAAAAGTCATCTCATAAGATAGTAAGTCCAAGTACAAGTCTGAAATGTAAAGCTGGATACAGGTCCAGACACAAAATATATAGTCTAATACATGACTAGTCTCAAAAGTGTAAAATGTAAATAACTAGACGAGTTTTTTCGCAGGTACATCCTCGTAAGACAAAGCCTGGTCCTCGGCAGTAACTCCATTATATGAATCACAGAGCAACTCCTCCTCAGTAAATATACCTACAATGTTATCCTGTCAGGACGGGAGCAAGTACTGTTTCTAGCAAACTAATATACGAAACAAGAAATGAACATAAGAGGAATAAACTGGAAACATGGCACATCATAATCTATCATGGCAAGGATACATATGTCATAGAGACAGATGTATATGTAATGTTTAAAACTGTAGCAGGTACGTGATCATTAATAGGTATAAAATGTACTGTGGTACAAGTATATAAAATATACTTCCGTACAAGTAAACAAGCGATAGATATACATACGTACAAATACTGCTGGTGCACCTACGATAAGGTATACATAAAATGTCAACCTTGCTCGGTACGTACGTACGGAGAAGGGGGCATGATCACGTACTCTACTATTAGTTTTCCCATAACCCAGATTCTAATCATATGAGAGATATATAAAGACTGTTCTAAGCATGGTAGTGACTGAAAGTAAATACAACATGTGAAGATTTAACTTGCTACCCCAAGGATCAGTATTTAACATGGTTGGATTCGCAGTTCATTGATGTAATAGTATGTAAAGTTTGTAGAAGTACTTGCCATTAGCAAAGCAAAGCAGCGATAAAAATGCTATAGATGCCTGGTAACTCGTCACTATAGAAATAATACATAAACTTAGTTTTTACACTAAGTTAAACACTAAAACACTAGTGGTGCAACATGACTTTCTGACTGGACACCTAGCCAAATGGTGACTTTAGCATAGAAGACCAATGTGGGGTGACACAATACCCAAACTAACTTTCTAGGGTCTTTACACTAGTGCGGGGTGAGGTTCAATACGACTATAACTCAGAACAACACAAAAAGTTACAAGTCGTAACTATGCAATAAATAAATCAAACTGTACATTATGTTCCAACAATATTTAATATAGAAAAAAAGCTCAATTTTATATAAAATAATGTACCAAAATGATCCTTGTTAATTATACAAATTTATACTAATTTTTCTGGAATTTATAAACCCTCATAAATAATTATTAAAAATCAGCAAACATAAATATACTAAAAATGAGTTATGTTTTCCTATTTTTATAAAATACCAAAAGTACTTATTAAATGCTGGAAAATTATAATAATTTATCTAAATTAACATAGTATTTAAATATAAATTTTTCCAGATTTTTACAGCACTTAAAATACATATAAAAATTCAAAAACAGCAAGCAACAGTTTCTAGAAAATAATTAATCAATTATTTACTATTTTTGTCCATGTATTCGAAATTGAACCAAAGTCTAGATACAGGACCCAGAGCCTTGAATCAAGTCCAATATGACTTGTACAGACTCTGAATGTATTAGACACAATTGGGTCCAAAAACCCATGCTAGGCTTGGACATCAGTTGGTCATAACAGATAAAATACATGAATTTAAATAATATATTTTAAAGTGGTAAAATTGTAAGTCACAAAATATACAATAACTTGTGAAATTTTACATAATAATTTTTAGCACTAAAATTACATTTGAAAATATATACATATTTATACAACAATTACTATTATATATATTCACAAATATATATAGATATTTATATACATCACAAATATATATAGATATTTATACTATTTATATAGATATTTATATTCACAAATATATATAGATATTTATATAGATATTTATATACATATATATATATATATATATATATATATATATATATATATATATATATATATATATATATATATATATATTTTTTTTTTTACATATATATTTTTTTTTTTTTACATATATATATATATATATATATATATATATATATATATATATATATATATATATATATATATATATATTTATATATATATAATGGATATATATATATATATATATATATATATATATATATATAATAAATATACATACATATATACTAAATATAAAATATACATATATATAAACAAATACAGAATATATATACATATATAACAGTATACATAATAATAAATATATAAATACATATACATGTATATACATATATATATAAATACATATATATACATATATATATATAAATAATAAAATAAAAACAAAAAATAAAACAAAACAACAAACAAACAGGGGGCTCGAACTCGGGTCTGGCAAAGGGGGGGTGTTAGGCGCGGTCGGGCTGGCCCTGGCCAGCCCGACCCATTTGTTAGGAAATGGTTTGGGTTAGTGTTAGGTTAGTTTAATGGGTCTAAACCCAAAAACAGTTCGGCTCGTGTCCAGACTGTTCAGGACACGAGTAAATGCAATCTGACCCAGTGTCGTATTTCTGCGCCTAGCACGACACGCACGATACTGTAAACGCGTGTCCAATCCTATGGCTAGGCTCCCTGTGTCCAGGCGAACTCCACGCGTGAGTTCGAGACACGTACGACACGAACTCGGGGTTGTTACCTTCGTGTCCGACGTCGGGGGGGGGGTGTCGAGGGCACTGGACGGCGGCTGGGGCATCGTGGACGCGGCGCTCGGGTGGCGCTGCGCTCGTCTCGATGAGACGCGTCGAGTGGTGGCGGTTGTGGGCGGTGATGGTTGCTATGGGGGTGGCGCTGGGGTAGTCGCCGGAGTTAGGGTTAGGGTTAGTGAAATGGGGCGGTTGATGGTGGCTGGGTGGTCAGAAATGAACTAGGTTAGGGTTTAGGTCTGGGGGGGTTATTTATAAGAGAAAGGATGTTGGTTTGGGGCTGTAGCTGGTCGAAAATGGCGGGGGATAGGTCGGTGGTCGTCGGGGGCAGCTGGCCAGTCGTCGGGAGTGGGTGACGGGCAAATTACGGAAAGGCCCCTAGGGATTGGGGATTTGCACAAAAGCCCCAACCCAAACAGTTTGCAAATATTTATTTGCAAATCGAAATAAAACAATTCACTTAATTACAAACTAATGTTAAAATAAATTTAAATATTATAAAATGCTATTAAAATATTTCAGTTAATTACAAAAAGATATATTTTGATTTAAAAACTATTTAAAAATCATTTAAAAATTCTAGAAAAATTCCTAAAAATTATAATAAATTATTTTAAAGCTAAAGAGGTCATTAGCAACTAATTTACACTAATTAAACTAAATTTCAAAAATAGGGGCTGACAAGTCTTCCCTTCTTGAAAAATTTTGTGCTCGAAATTCACAAGGATTGAAGACCCTACAATTTTCTAACATAGCAAGCAATGCAACAAATGACTAAGGCTACGATCAAAACTAACCTCTAAGGTATCAAGCGAAAATGGGTGGTTCCCTCGAGGTGTACAGAAGCCGGCCTCTTGCAAGACAGAAGTCGCTCCTCTATGCTCCGAGCCAACTCTAGGCTCTGGTAGTAGTCAGTCGTACCGTTCGCCACTATAAGAATGCCAATGTCTGGAACTAGACCATGGCAAAACCTGCGCGTCATCTCCCCAGGGTCTGCAACTAGACTAGGAGCGAAACGGCTCAGGCGACTAAACTCTACCGCATACTCATCAACAGAACGTTTCCCCTGCTGGATGTTCTGAAATCGTAGCCCCATGGCTACCCTAGCGGTGATCGAGAAGAATTTCTTCTTGAACTGGGTCTTGAACTGATCCCAAGTGGCCCTTACTCTCGCGAATAGTGGCTCATTCCGGAACCAAACTCCTGCCAAGTCTATCAGCGAAATCCCGCTACCTCGACCTGGAGGTCATTCGGCAACCTGGCTCCAAGGAACTTCCTCTCTACTGAGTCTAGCCAGTCATCTGCTACAACTATGCCCTCAGTCCCTGAGAACTCCTTGGGGTTCAAACCCATGAAGTCCTTGATCGTCCCCGCTCTCTGCCGTGGCTCTACAGGTGGTGGGATCACGACACGTTCCTCAGAATGCTCCATGCTCTGGCAGAGTAGGGTGGTCTGCTCCTGATGGGTCGTTAGGAACCCCTGGATCAGAGTAAGCAGTTGGTTCCCGTCGAGTGTGACGGAAGCCTGGGTAGGTATAGTAATAGGTAGTGGTGGGAGTATCGGGACCTGCTGGGACCGTGATGTGGAAGGTGGTGGAGGAATTTGGGTTTGTGGATTTGTGGAGTAAGGGAATATGGTAGGTGGAGGTGGAGGTGTAACGGTCAACTGGTCAGCTGACTGGATAGGGAGTGTGCCATTCTCAGATGTGACATACTGGGATAAACGGGTGAGCACCATCTAAATAAATAAAATAAAAAGGACTTATAAGGACTCTTTAAAGTAAGCAATCATAAACAAGAAAATCTAATTGTAATAGTAAGCATGTGATGCATTTTCTATGTTGCAATCCTAGTAATCCTCTAGGTGTTCTAAGCGTTATTCCTAATGTTGTCTAATTACCTTAAGTTCCTAATTGCAGACAAGCTTGGTACAATAATGTAACCAAACTATTATGTCTCGACCTGCATAGGCCACCACTAAAACATGTCACGATCCGCTACCCAAATTGTTGGGTCGGGCCGAGTCATGTCCAGCCTATGCTTGAGATAAGCGCAGTAAGCTGTTATAGAGATAACATGATAAGACTAAATGTGCTAACAGTTCTATAAGTGATAAAGAGTCATAAATGCTCCAAACACAAAAGTCATCTCATATAATAGTAAGTCCAAGTACAAGTCTGAAATATAAAGCTGGATACAGGTCCAGACATAAAATACATAGTCTAATTCATGACTAGTCTCAAAAGTGTAAAATGTAAATAACTAGACGAGTTTCCCCGCAGGGACATCCTCGTAAGACAAAGCCTGGTCCTCGGCAGTAACTCCATAATATGAATCACTGAGCAACTCCTCCTCAGTAAGTATACCTACAACGTTATCCTGTCAGGACGGGAGCAAGTACTGTTTCTAGCAAACTAATATACGAAACATGAAATGAACATAAGAGGAATAAAATAGAAACATGGCACATCATAATCTATCATGGTAAGGATACAAATGTCATAGAGACAGATGTATATGTAATGTTTAAAACTGTAGCAGGTACGTGATCGTCAATAGGTGTAAAATATACTATGGTACAAGTATATAAAATATACTTCGTACAAGTAAACAAGCGATAGATGTACATACGTACAAATACAGCTGGTGCGCCTACGATAAGGTATACATAAAATGTCAACCTTGCTCGGTACGTACGTACGGAGAAGGGGGCATGATCACGTACTCTACTATCAGTTTTCCCATAACCCATATTCTAATCATGTGAGAGATATATAAAGACTGTTCTAAGCATGGTAGTGACTGAAAGTAAATACAACATGTGAAGATTTAACTTGCTACCCCCAAGGATCAGTATTTAACATGGTTGGATTCGCAGTTCATTGATGTAACAGTATGTAAAGTTTGTAGAAGTACTTGCCTTTAGCAAAGCGAAGCAGCGATAAAAATGTTATAGATGCCTAGTAACTCGTCACTGTAGAAATAACACATAAACTTAGTTTTTACACTAAGTTAAACACTAAAACACTAGTGGTGCAACACGACTTTCTGACTGGACACCTAGCCAAATGGTGACTTTAGCATAGGAGACCAATGTGAGGTGACACAATACCCAAACTAACTTTTTAGGGTCTTTACACTAGTGCGGGGTGAGGTTCAATACGACTATAACTCAGAACAACACAAAAAGTTGCAAGTCGTAACTATGCAATAAATAAATCAAACTGTACATTGTGTTCAACAATTTTTGAGATAGATAAAATGCTAAATTTTATATAAAATAAAGTACCAAAATGATCCTTGTTAATTATAGAAATTTATACTAATTTTTCTGGAATTTATAAACCCTCATAAATAATTATTAAAAATCAACAAACATAAATATACTGAAAATGAGTTCTGTTTTTCTATTTTTATAAAATACCAAAGTACTTATTAAATGCTGGAAAATTATAATAACTTATCTAAATTAATATAGTATTTAAATACAATTTTTTCCAGATTTTACAGCAATTAAAATACATATAAAAATTCAAAAAAGCAAGCAACATTTTCTGGAAATTAATTAATCAATTATTTACTATTTTTGTCCATTATTCAAAATTGAACCAAAGTCCAGATACAGGACCCAGAGCCATGAATCAAGTCCAATATGACTTGTACAGACTCTGAATGAATTAGACACAATTGGGCCCAAAAACCTATGCTAGGCTTGGACATCAATTGGTCATAACAGATAAAATACAGGAATTTAAATAATATATTTTAAAGTGGTAAAATTGCAAGTCACAAAATATACAATAACTTGTGAAATTTTACATAATAATTTTTAGCACTAAAATTACATTTGAAAATATATACATATTTATACAACAATTACTACTATATATACACAAATATATATAGATATTTATATACATATATAATGGATATATATATATATATATATATATATATATATATATATATATATATATATATATATATATATATATATATATATATATATATATATATATATATATACAATAAAAAAAAATATATATATATATACAATAAATATACATACATATATACTAAATATAAAATATACATATATATATATATACAAATACAGTATATATATATATATATATATATATATATATATATATATATATATATATATATATATATATATATATATATATATATATATATATATATATATAACAGTATACATAATAATATATATATAAATACATATACATGTATATATATAAAAAAAACATATATATATAAATAATAAAATAAAAACAAAAAATAAAACAAAACAACAACCAAAC
This sequence comes from Iris pallida, assembly GCA_029216955.1. NCBI lineage: Eukaryota > Viridiplantae > Streptophyta > Magnoliopsida > Asparagales > Iridaceae > Iris > Iris pallida. The sequence continues at coordinate 60,915 of JANAVB010001810.1, forward strand.
AGGGGGCTCGAACTCGGGTCTGGCAAAGGGGGGTGTTAGGCGCGGTCGTGCTGGCCAGCGGGTCAGCCCGAGCCATTTGTTAAGAAATGGTTTGGGTTAGTGTTAGGTTTGTTTAATGGGTCTAAACCCAAAAACAGTTTGGCTCGTGTCCAGACTGTTCAGGACACGAGTAAATACAAACTGACCCAGTGTCATGTGTCCGCGCCTAGCACGACACGCACGACACGCACGACACTGTAAACGCGTGCCCAATCCTATGGTTAGGCTCCCCGTGTCCAAGCGAACTCCACGCGTGAGTTCGAGACACGCACGACACGAACTCGGGGTTGTTACCTTCGTGTCTGACGTCGGGGGGGTGTCGAAGGCACTGGACGACGGCTGGGGCGTCGTGGACGCGGTGCTTGGGTGGCGCTGCGCTTGTCTCGATGAGACGCGTCGAGTGGTGGCGGTTGTGGACGGTGATGGTTGCTGTGGGGGTGGCACTGGGGTAGTCGCCGGAGTTAGGGTTAGGGTTAGTGAAATGGGGCGGTTGATGGTGGCTGAGTGGTCGAAAATGAACTAAGGTTAGGGTTCAGGTCTGGAGGGTTATTTATAGGAGAAAGGAGGTCGGTTTGGGGCTGTGGCTGGCCGGAAATGGCGGGAGATAGGTCGGTGGTCGTCGGGGGCAGCTGGCCAGTCGTCGGGGGTGGGTGACGGGCAAATTACAGAAAGGCCCCTAGGGTTTGGAGATTTGCACAAAAGCCCCAACCCAAACAGTTTGCAAATACTTATTTGCAAATCGAAATAAAATAATTCACTTAATTACAAATTAATGTTAAAACAAATTTAGATATTACAAAATGCTATTAAAATATTTTATTTAATTACAAAAAGATATATTTTGATTTAAAAACTATTTAAAAATTCTAGAAAAATTCCTAAAAATCATAATAAATTATTTTAAAGCTAAATAGGTCATTAGCAACTAATTTACACCAATTAAACCAAATTTGAAAAACAGGGGCTGACAAAGGGCCATGGCCTATGCGGCCGAGGATCGCCACGCGGCTAGGGGGGAAACGGGGTCAATGCGGCAAAACTGCCGAGAGCCATGCGGCAAGGGGGGAACAAGGCCATGCGACAAGACTGCCAAGAGCCATACGGCAAGGGGGAAGCAAGGCCATGCGGCAAGACTGCCAAGAGCCATGCGGCAAGGGGGAACAAGGCCATGCGGCAAGACTGCCAAGAGCCATGCGGCAAGGCTGCCAAAGAGGAGCCGCATGAAGACTGGAGTGCCTATGCAGCTAATGAGGAGCTGTATGAAGACTGGAATGCCTATGCGGCTAATGAGGAGCCGCATGAAGACTGGAATGCCTATGCGGCTAACGAGGAGCCGCATGAAGACTGGAATGCCTATACGGCCAACGAGGAGCCGCATGAAGGCTGGAATGCCTATGCGGCTAATGAGGAGCCGCATGAAGACTTTGCCGCATTAAAGGCCAAGCGGGAGGCACTGTTCTTCTTCTCCAACTTTTTCGAAAAGAAGAACCTGGGAAGTTGGGGGTTCCCAGACTTCCCAACCTTCAATCCAAGCCCAAATCTGGACTTCCATAGGTCAAAATGGGATAGAATAAAATTCTCTACTGATGGAACTGGGGATTCCTAGGACCCTTCCTTTGGTGTGCGTTTTGATCGATAGAAAGTTAAACATATCTAATACGTGTTCTAACCCTTCATAGGCAGAAACTAGGGTTCATGAATTATACCTACGGCGGAAAGGAGACAAGTAATTACTGGCAATCTCGAACGGACGACCCCAAGATCTTCTGCACGTATTTCTTCCTCGAATTGGACGTCGTGTAGGCGACGATCTCCCAATCTTTTCTTCTCCTTGGCAGCCCTCTCTTTCTCTCCTTACGTGAATCACGAATTTAGAGAAAATTTCAGATTTCTGATCAGTAATTTGGCGGCCAGAGAATAGAAGATATATATAGGCTACGACAGGGACCATGAGGAAAAATTAGGGTTAGGCCTCCTAACGGATCTGGATATCCCATGTTCAGCCCGAATACACAATCCAGGCCCATTAACAATAGCTCGGTCCACTAATGAGCTATTGTTGCACTACCTTCCTAATCCCAAATTACGTTTGTGGGCTCCTTTTATTATATGCTCGTTTGGCTCCCCATGTTAAGATATCGTATGTCCGTCGATCAAATTAAGTTACTGACAACTATATTGATTCGACATCTTTTATCCTTAAGTAGTACCGCTCAACTTTATTTGTCATGTCGGATATAATCCACCTGTAGGGTTTACCTGACAATCCTTATGAGCTCCTTAAGAGGACATCATCAACCGATGTTTCGGGACATGGATTCCATTTATAATCAACAGACCATCATACAAACAATGTTATTACCCAATTCATAGAGTTGTTGATCCTAATGAATCTCACCCTTTATGAGTCAAAGTAATGCACACTGCATATACATGTCCGTTATTATATCCGGATTAAGAGCACAACATCCATAATAACAGAGGTGTTTGTTCTCTTATGTAGTCAGTACAAAGAGAACAACCTCAAGTGGTCCTGTTCAATACACACAAAGTGTACTAGTGTAAACCTATAGTCAAGATAGACTAATACCAGATTACACTACAACCTTTCCAATAGATTGTCCAAGTCCATCTAGGTTGTGAACTATTTATATACTCTATAGAAACTGATAATATAATCTTCTGTGTGATACCACACACCATATTATCTCAATATAGAATATCAAACATTTGCATTAACACTTGTAACAAATATAATATGCAAACATTTGTCCATATGATTCTCATTCAAAATTTAAGGAAATAAGGTTACTACAAAGAAGTTTGATAGGTCAAAACCAAGAAAATGAGAGTAATGAAGAGTTCTAAAGAGAAGTTTAAAACAAAGAAGTTTGATAGGTCAAAACCAAGAAAAACCGAAAGTAACATAAACTTAGATCTACAAGAATACACCCATGAAAACCAAAAACTCCGTTCTAAAGAGACTTAAAATCAAGTAAGAAGATATTGGAATAATAATACTTGAGATCCATCATGAAGCAAGTTGTACTTGCCTAAGCTTTCTAGGTTGGTGGAGAGTAATGGAGGATGACGAAGAAGTAAATGAGAGTAATAAAGATAAAAGTAAAGGGTATAAATCAAGCCAAGTACAAATCTCTACCACCCATTCCTTCCTACAAGATCTAGGCCATCCACCCCTATCAGGATGAACCAAGCTAAACCAAGTTCGTTCAACATGAACAAAATAAACCAAGGCTTAAGCAAAAAAAAAATAAAATACAAAAAAATTAATTAGCATAAAATTACAGAATAAATGTATGATAAGCATTCAATAAATACCTTCAAGCAGTACATGTATAAAAGTACATGTATAAAAATACGTATTCTGGGAACGGGGAGTACACTAACTAGTAAAATAATACAAGTCCATAAGGAGTCTAAAAGTTAGCAAATCTCGATACAAGTCTCTAAATAATAACGCAAGAGTCTAACTGGTGACAAATCTAGCACAAATCGAGTCTAACAGAGTCGCTAAATAAGTCTCCTCTGCTAGAACTGGACCCTCGCAAATCACAGTCTCCCGATCTATGCCTACTACATCCGGAGGGCCGTAATAGGTGGGGTAACCGTCATCTGTGTCGCCTAAAAAATATATCCAATTAGAATTGGTACGAAGTACATTTTTAATAATAGTTCTAGTACATGATAAAGAATATGTAACAGTAAATAGAGAGAATATATAAGATAAATAGCATGTACAGGAATGTAACATGGCATAGTAAACTGTAAGTAAGTACAAGCACAAGTAAACATGATATATCATGTACAAGAGTCCAGAAATAAGTATCTATGTGAGTGAGTACTAGTTTCAACATGTTATCGGCTTGGGAACTTGCACAGAAGTATGGCCTGGTTAATCATACGTGCGGTATATGATTAACACACACAGAAAAATATAACATGCACAGGAAGGGTATGATCACATGACTACACTACTGCTCCCCGCCCTCGACTATACAGTAGATCCAACCATGGCACGTTATGATACACGATTTTCTGGAAAGGTCACGAGCCTTCGTAGGAATCGGTGTCTATACAATACACAAAAACAAGAATAGGGCTTACACAGGATATACCAAGACATGAATAACATCTCATGACGGGATCCAGACAATACCAATCTATGTGACCAACGTGTCAAAAATCAAGGATATCTACACTAAGTACAAGAACATAGAAGATACCATAAACGAAAAATTATAAGAGAATGTACTCGACTAAGATCCGGTGTGGAATATCAACAATGTCCGATACGGTGCCTCGAAGACCTAAATATGGAATATAATTATCAATTTGAGTTTTAGAATCATAAACATGCTATACTAGGTCAATACTAGATCTCCAAGTCATTTCTAGGTCAAACTAGGTTAATTTGGTAATTACCTTGTTAAACTAGGTCATACCTAGGCTTTTTTGGATCATTCCTTGACATAACAAGGTATCTAGCCTATACTAGGCCAACACCCTATAACCTTATACTCATGGCTAGCTATCCTTACCTTACCCTTCTTTAACATATCCTATAACCATATACTCATATTCCTTTACTAGTTCATTATCCACCCTTTACCTACCTCAATGGGCTATGCTACCCTTATACCTTGCACAAGGTAAAACAATTTACCTATACCACATGGGTAAAACCAATTACCTAGCTAACCTAATTACCCTCAAACTTACTTATACACATTTACCTATCTTATATCATATAAGTACTACACATTACCTGTATATCACACCTTAACACATTACCTAGGCATGCACTATCATTCCTGCCACTCACTCACCCTACCCCTCTACACACACTCATGCCCACTATGCACCTATATACATTTACACACACACACACACACACACACACACACACACACACACACACACTCATCTAGGTATATGGATACATATACACACCCTATATGTACTCATGTACCCTCATGTATCTACTCTCAAATAGCTACACACACATACATATCCCTATCTCTAACACATGTATATACACACAAACTATTGTCCCTTCACTATCTATTTCTTACTGTCTAACACATACACACAACTACACTTTCTCATCCTAAACACAACACACACACACACACACATTTAAACCAGCACTGGCTTACACACACATATGGGGAACAATCCCTAGATATTACTTATTACCTAGTCAATTTAGGCATTATGATACTCCTACACAAATACCTTGCTACACAAGTGCTGTCCTACACTTGCTAATCCTTTTGTTGCCCTCAACATACCCCACATCTCTCTAATAATGGTGATGCAATATGCACCTGCGCATCCCCTCTCATTCATGTGCAATGGAATTCTTTTAAACTCACTGTACAACAGGGAGCCAATGCTCTATTTGGCTTGCCCAATAACCCAACATGATACTACCTGCAGTTGATTACACTTAAATTTCCTTTACCTGCCTACTTGCTCCTACACTCACTGTCACCTATATTAGAGTTGTTTGCAATATTGTGCAAGCAACTACTACTACTACCTGCCTGCTGTGGCAGGTGCTGCCCTTACAAGGCATCAATCCTCCCCTTGTACATGCTCTCTACCTCTACTCATATTACAGTATGCATTCACCCAGTCACATGGGTATTTCTACACCCACACTCCCATATTATGTATACACACACACACCACTCAAGACATATTTACACAGACACTGTCTTCATGACACACTCACATATATATACATTATATATATAGGACACACAAACGCACTCCTTACCTTCACAAGCCTATTCTACCTCCTAAGGTTACTACTACTATTGAGCAGTGACTAAACCCTGTGCAACCTGAGGGCCAAATCTTCCCTTACTTATTTCACTCTCTATTACCTATTTATTCCAAACTACTACTGCAACAAATCAAACTCCTGTTGCCACCCAAAGCACATGCCCTGATCTTTCTATCTGTTAACTTACCTATCTATATATATGTATCCTTCCTCTAATACACATACACAAATTACTTCCACACACAGTAGCTAATGGGGCTGTTATCCAATTACCCCCCTGTTTCCGGTGCAAGCATGGAGCTTGCACTTGCTTGTACAAGTACTCTACCCCTTTCCACATATCCTATGTTGCTTAAGGCAGTTTACCTACTGCTATTCACTCTTCATCATTTGTGCATCACCAAAGCACCCACACTTCAGTCATTCCCCTGCTGCACCTGTCTAAATAGGGATTATAATCCCTGTCTACACCGTCGACCTATGCACCAACCTGTGTACAGGTTTCACTATTACACATATTCCATAAACACTTAGGCATAAACACAAATATACATATAACCACACTCCTTGGAACCTGTACCGATATATCATATAACCACACTCCTTGGAACCTGTGTACCGATACTCACACAATATCCTAACAGTCATTAACAAGAACTCCCCTACTCCTGCCTTACTGATACACCTACAGTGCAAAGTGCACTAGTGCACTTGTACTGCTGACCTCAAGCATACACTTTCATGTGTACACAGGAACAAAGGTCCCATGCCCTCTCTCACACTGAACAGACAGGACTCCCCATTTGCCTACTACTATAGTTCCTTCCAAACTTACCTATGACCCCCTTTCTATTAACATATGAATATTGACACTCACAATATATATACATACATCTAGATATATCCACCACAACAACCGACACATGAATCTACCAATGCACTATACTATCCTCTCCATGAATGATAGTCACCACCTATATGATTTTATATAATATATGTGTACCTATATATATATATATATATATATATATATATATATATATATATAAATATTATAATATATATATATATAATATATATATATATATATATATATATATACCCACCAATACCAACCAAGAGGAGATTACCAAGAGGAGATTATTCTCCCTCATCAAAATCCACCGGATCGACATTATTATCATCGAACCTAAAATTACCCAGAGAAAACTCAAATCCATCCAACTTCAGCTCGATTTCCCCAACGCCATTGCTGGGTGTCACGACATCTGGATCCTCTTCTCCGACGAATGCCTGTTTGGCACTAGCCTCGACTCTGACCAGGCGCTCTCGTGCTGGGTTGAACACCCAGCCCTCTCCTCCACATCCCTCATTTCTCCAGTCTACGGCAGCTGCGACTACATCGAGTGCAAGCAGCTCTAGAACACCCTAATGGATACCCATAGTTCCCTCAATAGCCTTCCGTGGCTTTGTATTGGGGATTTCAACACAATCTCTTGCATCGAGGAAAAGTCGGGGGAGGGGGCACCCTCCCCACCAACCGGCGATAAACGCCTTCAACTCCTTCATTTTTCATGCCAACTTACACCCCTTTTCCTGCTCCGACAGCTCCTTTACCTAGTGCAACATGCAAGAAGGAGCTCGTCGCCAATTTTTCCTCATGAATCGCGCTCTTATAGACAACCGGTGGTCCGATATGAATCTCATCTCCAACCTATCCTACCTCAACTCCACTGAATCCGACCACTCCCCCTTCCTTATAGAGGTCAGCAATATCACCAACCCGATTAAAAACCCTTCAGATTCCTGGACCTCTGGAGACATCACCCTTAATTTCAAAACATCATTGCATCCACCTGGAATTCAACGAACAACCCGGACCCCCTTATCAGAGTGGCCGTCAAACTTAAGGCCACCAGGAGCGCCCTGACTTCCTGGAGTAAACTCGCGTTTGGCAACATCTTTCAAGAAATCAAGAATGCAGAGGACGATGTCACTCGTGCTGAGATTAGATTTGCCATGGATGGCTTCACAGAGAACCGAGCCACACTAAACCTTAACAAGGCTATCCTTAAATCCTGCCTGAAAGTGGAGACAAAATTCTGGAAGCAGAAAGCTAGATTGACTTAGGACATCGAGGGGCGACAGAAACTTCGCGTTCTTCTACGCCTGCGTTAGGGGACGCAGGCATCAACTCACTCTTCATCAAATCTCTGACGATAACGGCACCTTACTCAAAGATCAGCGGACCATCCAGGCAGCTGCTGCCAACTTCTACTCTAATCTTTTCACTAAAGACGTCATCTCCAAAGACGAGATCTTCCTGGCGAAGGTCCCTCTATTTATAGAAGAGCAGGATAATGAACTTCTATTAACCCCTCCTTCCGCAGAAGAAGTTAAGTCCGTGGTCTGGGCCCTTGACGAATACAGCGCACCTGGTCCAGACAGATTCTCTGGGGTTTTTTTCAGGTCCTGTTGGAACATCATTCACACCGATGTGATCGAAGCCGCTACCGCCTTCTTCTAGGAGCGTGCTATCCCAAAGCTTTATCCGTGCCAACCTCATCTTAATCCCTAAAAAGACAACCCGAAGACCTTCAAAGATTTCAGACCGATCAGCTTATGCACCTTCGCTAATAAAATCATCTCCAAGATCATCGCCACCTGCATAGCCCACATCCCCCCAAAATTATCTTCGAGGAACAGAACAGATTTGTCCCAGGGCGGAACATCACTGATAACATCCTCTAGCCCAAGAGATGATTACATGCATGAAATTCTCGTCCAGGGGGGTAATATCACTATCAAGCTTGATATGGAGAAAGCCTACGATCGCCTGGACTGGTAATTCTTGATTTAGGTCCTCAGGGCATATGGCTTCTCCGAAACATGGATAGACATCATATACATATCCATTAGCAACTCATGGTTCTCCACTGTCATCAAGGGTCAAGCAGATGGTTTTTTCAAATCCAGCCGAGGGGTTCGCCAAGGAGACCCTCGTTCCTCCACCATATTCATCATTGCCGTCGAAGCTCTAAGCAGAAATCTCAACGGCAATGCCAACATCCCCAGATTCTACCACTTTCACACTACCGCCGGCTGTCCCCTAATCACCCACCTGGCCTACGCCGACGACACCCTCATCTTCTCTTCCGGTGACATATAATCTATGGAGGTGGTCTGTAATATCCTGGAAAAATACGCCAGATGTTTCGGTCAACGGATCAATCGCGACAAAAGTGTCATTTATACCTACCACAAAGCCGACAGGAGCCACTCGGCCACTCTCACCAATCTCACCTTCTTCACCACCGCATAACCACCGTTCACCTACCTGGGATGTCCATTGGTGTACGATAGATCTAATTCGGGCATCTTCAGCGGGCTCGTTAACAAGACGAGGAAGAAGATCGAGGGCTAGCACAACGCTACTCTTTCCCCAGGCGGCAAGATAATCCTCATCAAGCACGTTCTGTCTTCCATCCCTATCTACACCCTGGCTGTCAGTTCACAGCCTTCGAAGGTACTATCCTCCCTGGAAACTCTCTTCGCCAACTTCTTCTGGGGCCATCAAGGTGGTAAGAATAAGCACCACTGGGCCAGCTGGGACTCGATGGCCAAACTGACGGAGGAAGGGGGCCTCGAATTCATCATATTAGCGCACATTGTGGACGCCTACTCCATAAAATTATGGTAGAAGATTAGAGTGCATAACTCTATCTAGACGCGATTCATGAAAGCTAGATACTTCCCACACGCATACCCAGCGGGCGGTGGCCAACAACCATTCCTCAGCATCCTGGCGTCGCATTCTTCACGGTCGTCAGCTAGCTGAACCCCTTATCCGCTTGTGGCTTGGCAATGGCACCTCGTTGCCTTGCCACAAAAGGTGGATTGTTGACACGGTGTTCCATCTCTCCCCCAACTTCCCACCGAACTGCACGATCCAGGATCTATGGAGCAGCGCTTCGGTTTGGAGATGGGAATGCATCAGAGATTGGATCGGGACGGAGGCGACGATCGAGATCAATGCCGCGGACGTACGAATCAACGATCTTCCAGAATCCTTTTTTGGGCCCCCACCGTCGAAGGTTCGTTTTCGATGGCATCAGCCAGGCACGAGGTCAGGGCCGGAGGCATGCCGTCCACTTTAATCGCTCCCTTCTGGCAAACATGTATACCCATCAAGTGGTCTTTCCTGATCTGGAGAGCTAAGCGCAGGAAGCTTTCGACCGACGACTCCCTAACCACCATAGGCTTTAGCCTAGCATCCGGTTGTCACTGCTGCACCTCCCACAAACCAGAAACAGCGGAGCACATCCTGCTCTTCAGAGATCTCGCTGATCAGATTTGGCATGACCTTGCTCGTCGATGCAGGAAGAGGCATCGGCCCGGGGGCTTCAACGATCTTCTGGTCAACTGGGGCGACTCCCGTTGTCATCAGATCGCTGCAGCAGCTGGTATTTGGGTGCTCTGGAAGAACCGAAACAAATTTAGATATGAAGACCGCCAATACAACGTGGCTCAACTAATCCGTGAAACCCTCCGTCAGATTCTTAAACTCAAGAACCGCTGCTCCTACTCCTCGGACCCGTTTTGGCAGGCTTTGTTCTAGCCCGTCTGCAGCACCCTCTGGCACTCAGTTTGGTTATTAGCTTTTGTTGTTTCTTCGTGCTAGGCGCGCTTACTTGTATAGGCTTCGGCATTTTCGCCTGATACATCAATAAACGTTTGGTTTGTTTCAATATATATTATATATATATTAATATATATAATATATATATATATATATATATAATATTATATATATTATATATTATAATATATATATAATTTGTATGTGTCATGAGAGTGTATGTATTAAATGCATTATTAATATATATATATATATATATATATAAATATATATATATAAAAAAAAATATATATATAATTATATATTATATATATATATATATATATATATATATATACCCACTATACCCACCAATATATGTATATATACACATATATCTATTTCACCTACATGTACATTCACCTATGTATCTATCTTCTAACATTCTCTTGTATATACTAACACACTACACTCTTCTATGTATACAAATGAATATAGGGATACCCACACACATGAACCCCTATATGTGCATGCACATTTAATACATACACTCTCATGACACATACAAATTTATGTATATATATACACCCATATCCATGTATTCTCAAATCTAACCGTGTGTATCACAAGATACCATGACACCACATCACGTATCCTACTTAGGACACGTACACCAAATTTTGACTAAAAAAGGACACGAAAATTCCTATGGGAACACGTAACGAACACTTGGTGCACAAGTTTGCGATACGCCCAAGATACCCTACTAAACCTTGTCCGAGTCCTACCAAATTTGTAGGCAAGCCTAAAATATATAAAACATAATTAAGGCATTTCTAAGCTAGTGTCAAGTGTTATGTGTAATAGAGCATGTGCACCACATGTGTAGGAGTCTAAAAACCCCAAATTGACCCCGTGTCCTGCCGTATCATGACATGACCTATACGTATCCATTTGTGGACACGAATCTAGACACACACAATCAAATCTATATTAAATAGACCTAACAAACCTAATGAAAAATATTTTTTGCACCATTCTCTAAATTTCTCTAAAAATGGCACATAACTCATTGTAAAAGTCTCCAAATGAGTCAAATGAAGCCCAAGCTTCGCCACATGGGTACCCCTAATACATGGGTGGTTTCTAAATGACTAATTACACTAATTAGAATCATTTACAAGGTTAATCTTAGTTTTTTACCTTTTGGGAGATGGATTCATAATGCAAAGCCAAAAGGGACACAAATGGACACAACCTTCAAGAATGGACACCTCATTCAAGCTCCACTCTTTCTATGCTTCCTTCTTGCTAATCCAAGCTATCCTCCTTGAGATGACTCCTAGGAAGGGTTGGGAATCAATTTGGGAATGGTAGAGGTTGGCTCTTCTTCTCAAATGGAGAAAAAATAGAGATGAGGTAAATTAGGGTTTGTGGAGGCTAATAAATGAACTCAAAGAGGGATTTTATAGGGTATATGGCTAGCTACTATTTCTAACCCTAAATGCAATGTAAAGTGCCTAATAAGCCCTCACAATCAGTCATAAAGGTTTATTTTAGGAAGGGGTTTAATTAAGGAAGGTTCTATTAACTAAAAGAAGGGTTTTTCTTAATCATTGCTCTCTAATAAATGGGTGTACCAAGACTAACTAATGGGCTCACTAATGGTGTCATGACAAGTCTAGTTGGGTCCATCTTGGTTTACTAACAACTGGTCTAACTAGTATCTAACAAATAGCAACTAACAACATCATATATTTAATTATATGCAACAATACCAACATGGAAAAATAAAATAAAAATACAATCAATACAATTAATATGAAATATAATTTTTAAATTGGTGCAAGATAGGAAAAGACAAAAATACCCCTATTCTGGAAATGTGGTAGTTACATTGTGCATAGGAATAGATGTGTTAGTGGTGTGCATCCAAGTGTGACTTAGGTGATATTGATAGTGTCATCGATACCATAGTGCGTGTGTGACTTAGAGGTTTGAAGACTCTCCCGATTAGTAATAAAGTTATTTTCTATGACTTCTATGACTAAACACATCTCATGACACGATACTTGAATGAGTTTACATTGTATTGACACGAGCTAATGTACTTGGCTAGCTACCAATATGGGCGGGTCAAGTGACGGTTCATATATATTGATTAGAGTGATTCTAGATAGAGCTTGTATAATGATGGAATGCCATAGTTATGGATGTGTAATGCCCCAGTCCCAAAAATATAGGACCAAGTACGGGAACATGCCAGCTGCACATATACGAAGAATACTCCAATATATGGAATCTTCGTATACGTACATAAGCTGTATATAAAATAATCATAAGCCAATAATATAATCTAATCTCATCATAGCTCAACACAGATAATAATAGAGTCCAGATAATAAATGAGTGTATCAAAAGATAGCCGGGTGGACATACCCACTCTAAACAACTATGAAAAATAGTCTGACAAGATCGGAGTCCAACCTCCGTAAAATAGAAAGAAAAGGAGATGTAAAAATATCCACTAATGTCTCAATAAATGAATATACTATGGATCAGCAGTAGATTTCTCGTCATCAATATAGGATGGATCCAGTGCCGCTCCATACTCCTGCGGAAACTCGTCTAACCCTGGAGAGATAACCAGGTCCTCAGCGGGACGTAACAAGATACAGAAAATACCATGCCATATAAAATGATATATAAATAAGAAAGAAAGGGATGCATGTAATAGGGTTCCTACCATTCTACTGTGAATATGAAGTTGGGATACAATCTTTCGACGCATGAGCCCTGGTTGAATATAGGATCCGGCATAGTCTCCTCTTGGGCACTAGTGACCAAGCGCATAACGTTCAAGAATGTCAGTCGCCAACCTAAGTGGATAATCATACTCGTATCTCTAGCGAAGCTTCCGGATTACAAGGGAAAGTGTAATAGAAGCCCATACGTCAGGTATTGTTCTTCCCACCCAATTCCTAGTAACGACATCTCTAGGACCAATAAAAACTTCTAGTAACTGCTAAGTCTTCTAGTATGCAATTCTATTGGTAGTTATTCCTATCCGTCGCACGCTCCGTACATATTAGTGGCCAGCCGAATACGCGGGTACGTGTCCTACATGTGACTCACAACACATGATAAAGTAAGTGACAAGGACGTATGAGATATACCAATACCTCATCATCAATGGGTGGTCACTAGGCTAAGTCCATGCAAGAGTAATAAACAAAAGCAAGAAAACGACCGATAGAGTCGCTTGCACCCAAGTGTGACTTGGACGCAGAGTTTTAGAATACTAACAACGATAAGAATGTTAAAAATAAATAACTAAAAATAAGAATATGTAAATCACAGAGAATGTGGCAAGGTATCTTGCTTGGCAGTACGAAAATAGCAACTCCAAGCAATCAGTCACGTCAGCAACAAACCTCAAAGTGCACGAACGGCTCCACATGCTGAAACAAATATCAAGAATATTCCCGGTGTAAAAGATATATTTAGGAAATGCCTGTCCAAAAGTCTAATTCTGGAACATGGGCAAAATCATAATTTTGGGTCAAAATGATGTCCGTCGTTGGACTCGTTTTGCACCGAAATACGTGCTAATCTTAAAGGTCTCTAAAGTCATCAAACTACATATCTACGGATCCAATTTGAGGAGACGAATCCAATGGTATGTCCAATTTTGGATTCCGATGAACCGTGCACAATTTCGTCATTTGGATCGGGTTGTGGGCCCGCCAAATTGGCGTTTCTATCAACCTTCTCAGAATCGGACCAAACTTAGCATACAGGATCAGAATTTCGATCCGGTCTTGATGGCACAATTTTCGTCTCAATACGACGAACGTACACGAAGTAATAGTCAAGTTTACAAAAGGTCGATATGGGGTATCTCGACGGATACATACTGATTTCGTCGCGCACGCGTAACAAAATCGAGTTCCATCAGTTTCCACATGTCGGAAACATCCATACGCGTCTTTCGATGCATATAGTGCACTACCACATCGTCCAGTTTGTCGGGGCGCACGCCGTATCGGGAAAATTTCTAAGTTTTTAATGTTTTTAACCCAGTTTTTCGCCTAAATTTAATGACAATATAATCTTGCATAGTAATTAATATGTAAAACTAAAAGGTGCATTTGCATAGTAATCAATATGTAAAACTAAAAGGTGCATTTTAATCTTGATTATATTGACTTTAACCGTATGAAGTTGGTTTTCGAAATTATGCACTGGTTTGGTCGATATCGGCCTTCCAAGTTGTGGGTTGGGACTGCCAAGCATAGTTCAGTTAATATAGTTTTTCCTCGATTTCTCGAGTATTTTTCTATCGATTATAACTTGATTTGATTCGATACTAGATACAGGGATTAAAGATGGTTATATGGTCACTCGATAGGATTTAACGAATCGAAAAATGATTGAGTATTAATGAAGAAATCGTTGTTCGAAGGTGTGTACCTTATAGTTGAACACAGGGGGTTGGCCCTGCTCGCGGTCGGCCTGGGGTGGCTGGCGGCGATCAACGGCGGCTGCAGGCGATCAACGAGGGCGTGCAGGGTATAGGGTCGTGCTGGAGTCGATCCTCGGGTTGGAAGCGAGGGTTCGATGCAACTTCTCGATGAATTTCTAGGGTTCGGTTTTTAAGTATTTGTTTTTATAGTATATTTGAATTCCAATCGAGATTCGGATTGGAATGATAGGATTTAGTTCGATTCAAGGATGGATAGGATTCTAGTGGAGGAGAATCTCGTTAGGATCGTATTGTAATTTATTTGAACAGATTTGGTTCCAGATTTTGTAAGTTTCGAATTTTTGAAACTTAAGAGACTTAGTCTCTTACGCGGGTTTGGCCGAGCATTTGCTCGGGTTGGGGGAGAACGGGAACAGTGCAAGCACTGTTCCAACAAAGTGTTGTTTTTTTTTCTGCTTTTCTATATATGTTATATATTTATATTTGGGTTATTTTGTATAAGGGTACCAAGTTTTTGATATAATTAGACTTTGGGTACTGCATTTGTCCGTTTTAGAGTTTGGGTACTCGAATTTTTTTAATGACACATTTTAGTGACAAAAGTGGACTTTCAGTGACGAAATAAGACTTTTAACGACGAATGTTCGTCACTAAAATGTGTCACTAAAAAGTTACAGTACCCAAAGTCTAAAACGGACAAACCCAGTACCCAAAGTCTAATTATATTAAAAACTTGGTACCCGTATACAAAATAACCCTATATATTTTATATACATAAGTATATAAATTACCTAAGGAATATAAACTAGATAAAAATTACTCAAAAATTTCTAGAAAATAATAAAAAATATTATAACTAATAATACAATTATTTGGAGGTATATTTTTATTGTAGACATTTGTACAATTTTAAGCATCCTATATATATATATAAAATATATATATATATATATATATATATAAACTAAATAAACTAATAAATTATTATAACTAACTATTACAAAATTAACCTTCCAAAATATATTAAATAAATATGAAAGTTTACATCCTACCTAACTTCAAGAAATTTTGTCCTCAAAATTAAAACTAACGTGGGGGGGGGGGGTATGTAATGCAATGCCATAAAAAGGATCTAACATGCAAACGTAACTTGGCCTTCGAAAAAATGCGGGTAATGATTTCGGATGTCATCCTCGTGCTCCCAAGTAGACTCTCCTGGCGAGTGATGCTTCCATGCCACGCGAACCAATGGTATAGATTGATTCCGTAACACCTTCACTCGGTAATCAAGGATTTCTACCAGTTGCTCTTCGTACGACAAGCTCGGTCCAACTGTGATCTCGGAGTGATCAAGCACATGATTGCTGTCTGCTACGTACCTCCTCAGCTGAGACACGTGGAATACGTCATGTACTCCCTCTAGTAATGGTGTCAAGGCTAATCTATAAGCAACTTCTCCAACACGTTCCAAGATATCGAAAGGTCCGATGTCTATTGGACACAACTTGCCACATCCTCCGAATCGAATTGTGCCTCTAGTGGAGGATATTTTCAAGAAAACGTGGTCGCCTTCCTTGAATTCTAAAGGTCAACGACGATTATCTGTCCACTGATTCTGCCGATCCTGCGCTGCTCGCAGGTGGTCTTGTATCTTCTTGACCTTCTCCACTGTGCTCAAAACCAACTCGGGTCCCGATATCTGTCGCTCTCCGATGTCGCTCCAATAGACAAGAGATCGACACTTCCTACCATACAATGCTTCAAACGGAGCCATCTGGATGCTCGCTTGATAGCTATTGTCGTAGGAAAACTCTACAAGAGGAAGGTGTTCCTCCCATGATCCGCCAAAGTCGAGTATGCATGATATCAACATATCTTCTAGCGTCTGAATAGAACGCTCTAACTGGCCATCTATATTCGGATGGTACGCCATGTTAAACTTCCAATGCGTACCCAAACTTTTTTGCATAGTGCTCCAAAAGTGCGAGGTGAACCTCGAGTCAAGGTCCGACATGATGCTAGCTGGTACGTCGTGTAGCTTCACTATTTGTTTTATATACATATCCACCAAAACTTTTGTGGACTGTCCCACTCTAAAAGGTAAGAAATGGGCTGACTTGGTAAGCCTATCAATAATCACCCATACTGCATCTCGTCCACTAGGACCGAGGAAATCCTGTGATGAATTCCATCATAACGTGCTCCCACTTCCACTCAAAAATGGGTAGCGGCTGCAACAAACCAGCTGTCCTCTGGTGCTCTGCCTTCACTTGTTGACACACCGAACACTTGGTCACAAAATGAGCTATCTCCCACTTCCTTTCATGCCACCAATAATACTATCGTAAGTCCCGTTACATCTTAGTTCCTCCAGAATGAATAGAGTAAGTCGAACTGTGTGCTTTCGCCATCAATTCCTGCCGTAGCTCTCCATTAGGAACATAAATACGATCACCACATCGCAATATCCCATAGGGATGAATTCTCAAACTCGTCTGTTCTCCTGCTTCAGTCCTTTCTCTAAGCCATCAAAATCTAGCATCCATGGACAATGCCACCTTGATCCCCTCCACTAGCGATGATTGCACTTGGAGGTTGGCTAACACGCCATCTGCTCCAGGCAATACTACCTCTATACCAAGCTGCTACAAGTCTCTAATCGACTCCCTCTGTGTGGTTAAGAAATGAGCCATAGGCTTACAGCTTAATGCGTCTGCCACAACGTTAGCCTTGCCCGGATGATAATGTAGCTCGATCTCGTAATCCTTCATCAACTCCAACCAACGTCGTTGTCGCATATTCAACTCTTTTTGTGTGAATACGTACTTGAGGTTTTTATAATTAGTATAGATATCTACCTTCTCGTCGTACAAGTAGTGTCTCCATAACTTCAAAGCAAAGATAACCGCTTCAAGCTCTAGATCGTGGGTTGGATCATTCTTCTCGTGCACCCTCAACTGTCTCGATGCATATGCTACTACATGACCATCCTGCATCAATACGCATCCTAACCCCTTTCCGGATACATCACTATGTATCATAAATCCTTCCGGGCCCGATGGTAGTGTCAAGATAGGTGCAGTGGTCAAGCGCTTCTTCAACTCTTCGAAAGCAGCTTGACACTCGTCTGTCCATACAAACTCCTGATCCTTGCAAGTGGGTCGAGTCATGGGCCCAGCTATTCGAGAGAAATCTTTTACAAACCGTCGGTAATAACCTACAAGTCCAAGAAAACTTTTCACCTCAGAAGCTGATATAGGAGCGGGCCATGCCTTGACTGCTGTGATCTTCTCTGGATCTACCGATATGCCGTCTTCAGCAACGATGTGGAGAAATGATACCTCCTTGAGAAAGAATTCACACTTGCTAAACTTCACGAAAAGTTGCTTATTCCTCAATGTTTCCAAAACAATCCGTAGATGCTTCTCATGCTCCTTTCGACTCATATCATCTATAAGGACGACTACAAATTTGTCCAAGTACTGGTGAAAGATCATGTTCATTAAATTCATGAAAACCGCAGGAGCGTTGGTCAAACCGAAAGGCATGACCAAGAACTCGTAGTATCCATACCTCGATCGAAATGCCATCTTTGCAATGTCTTCCTTCCGAACCTTCAGCTGGTTTTAGCCCGATCGTAAGTCAATCTTGGAGAATACTTTTGCTCCACTCAGTTGATCAAATAGATATTCTATACGCGACAAAGGGTACTTGTTCTTCACCGTAATTGCTGTAGAAGCATGAAAAATATGGGTTCATGCGGATCACAACTGGCCGCATGAGTACTTTGGGCTAAATTGGTCCACATAAAGAAGAGCCACATGACAGACTCGGCATGCCCCCTGCGGCCCATCTTCACTATCTTGGATTATGTATATTAAAAGCAACCAGAATGATTTGAGCCGCAGAAGGAAGAGTTACTTATGCCGCCAAGCTGATCAGCCCTTCTGATAAAGTTGACAAACTCTGTCAAGACAGACAAAACTGACAGCTCTGATACTTTGACAAAAAGAAGATAAGACGTGATCAGACAAAATGTCATGACACCAGACACAGGATCCACGTGCCTGGACATAATCATGCGGCCAGAAGGACTGCGACCCGAGCCGCATGAACCTTATACGATTTAATCTATGCACTTTATACGGCAAAGGGTGACTACAACCTAAGCCGCATGAGCTTTATGCTACCCAGAATATAGAATCTATGCGGCTCAAAAGTCTCCAAGCTACATGTGGACTAAAGGAGACTGCAACCTAAACCGCATGAGTCTTATGCAGCCCAGCATGGCCGAACACTAAAAGACCGATGCGGCTCAAAATGACTCAAGCAGATTGATCCTATCCTGCGATAGGACACCTGGCAGGCTAACCAAGTCTCAACCACCCAAATTTGCTGTAAAGAAATCTTAAAAAGTCACCAGCTGGCGGCCAAAGAGCGGGTCTTTGTGTGCTGTTGTAGCCACGTGGTCACGTGGACATCTATGCTGCTCAAGATATCTATCACTATAAATAGCAGGGTACCACACCCATGCAAAAGGCTGGCAACCTATGAAGGGTAATTTCTTTAAGAGCAAGGACCGTGTCAGATAGTTCAAGGAGTAAGGCAGAGTTGCTACACTTTGCCGAGCCTCCATCGTCGCCCCTCAGAATCAAAAACAAAACAATTGTACTTAGATTGTCTCCTAGGATTTCTTTCTAGGCTTTTCTTGTACAAGCGAGTTTGCAATCAAGTTCAATTTATCTGTAATTCTTGTTCTTGATATTTTTAATAGCAAATACGATGGAGACTCTGCTGGGGACTTCTGTTCCTCTGATGAGAAGTTGGTGACGCAATCCGACGCGTCCAAGATCGGCTCTACATAGCAAATGCTCGTGGTTCGTTTTGACCAATGAGCATTCAAAAAAATGCTCTATGAAGGGAGCGCCAGCCCATCGCAGAAGTGAGCCAACCCAAAGAGAACCCGCAGGACATCGAAGCGCAAAACTGTTGCCCCGACCAGGTTCTCGAAGAAGCTCTTTCTGCGGCCTAAGACGGTGATCAAAGCTCGCATGCGGCCTTGCTTCCGACCGCAGAGAACCCCACTATCTCCAAGTCCAGCAAAGAAAAATACTACGATGCTGAGCTTTTGGGGGCATAAGGGAAATCCATACGAACGAGGAAGAGGTCGCATAAGAGAAATGGACAGTCTGCCTAAGCCGCAGCTAACTCTGACCGTAGGCAGATGGCCCATACGGCAGCCAACTCTGGCCGCAGGCAAATGACCCAAACGGAAGCCAACTCTGGCTGCAGGAAGATGTCATGCGACAGTCAACTCTGGCCGTAGGAAGATGGCCCATGCGGTAGCCAATCCTGGCCATAGATAGGATCTCATGCGGCCCTGTCAGAAGCTCTGTGTTCGACCCTCTCATGCGGGCCCGACTCTATGCGGTCCATTGAGAATGTAGAATATTCCAATCTGGACTCTTCGTACTATACACCAGCAGGTGCTAAATCGAAGAAGTCTAGGGCAGTACGGGCCCAACAAGCCCAGTCAACTGTCCAAGCTGCTGACCGTCAGCGGGCACCGTTAACTGTTATATGGGCTCCTGATGGAAAGTTGTATAGAACCACCCGCGTCCAGTCCCCCAGGACTAACGAACAGGGTGGGTCTCAAAAGTCTCCCTCTAACGATCGAGAGCAAGTGCTTTTACTGGCCTCAGATCAGGGAACAAACATGATACCTACGTACCCTTGTGCTTCGGATACCCGAGTCCACAAATTGGATACAAAGGTAGATCAGTCTGCTATCGACTTGCGAGAGGTGACTACTCACAAACGTACGGAGAAAGAAGCAACCTTGGCATGTGATGATCCCTTTTTGGGACATCGTTGTACCCAGGTCATCATCAACTGCTGCTGCGATAAGTCGGCAGCACCTGAAGATCGGTAGTCCATTTTCCAACGATTGTACTAGCCAGCACCTGTCCGACAACCACTTGAGGAACAGGTGCAAATTCTGGGAGAAGTGGAATTTTCTTTCGTCTCCTGTAATTCAACTCGGAAGGTTCTTCTCGGCAAGGGAGGAAAGAAGAGAGGCTCTTCCAGCCCGGCAATCTCAGCTAGCACTGCAAGGAAACTCTCATATAGAGGATTGCCGCTGACAGCAATAGGGGGTGTCTACCTAGGCACTCTATCTAGAAAGAAGCTTCCATCACCTGGAGGTTCACCCTCGACCTCCCTTGGGGTAGATGAAGCTAGGGGTAGCCGTCCCCTCAATATATGCGACAACCCGGTGTTCCAAGAGCATACACAGGGGGTAGCGATCTACTGGAATTAAGCAATAAAATTGGACGTCCCCGAGGATGACCACCTTCGCCAAGACGATGCAGCTTCCTGCGTAGGGAGTGGCATCCCTTTTGAATCCGAGAAGGAGGACATTCTGACATTTCCCGACGATTTCTCGGTACGAGGGTACGACACGGAGAGAACCTCTTCTACGGTCCCTTTCGTGTCCACCCACGTGTGGATAGTCTTTATGGCCGGCGATGATCATGAATGGCCTACTGATCGATAACGTCTAAAAGTACTTGGGACCCGCAGTCAACGTGGACTCCAACACGACCGCTCCTCCTTTGGGTCACAATCCTTTAGGAGCATCCGTTTCTTCAGCTGCAGACGAAGCCAGGGAGGCAAGGAGGAAAGTCCAAGAGCTTCGAGCAATGTTCAATGCCCGAGACTCCTCCCGGGACCTCAGAATACGGCAGCCGTATCCCGTTGCGTGGAGAGATGTTCCTTTTCTGCCACGGTACAAACCGTTTCATATTAATTCATATGACGGGAAGACCTCTGCTAGTCGATACATGACTTATTTTAAGGTCACAACCGACCACTTGCCGCATAGCGACGCCATCCTCACACGATTATTCATCGGAGCACTGGAGGGGATCGCGTTCGACTGGTACCGCGACCTTCCGAAAAACTGCATCTATTCTTTTGATGGCTTCAGGCACATGTTCCTAGAGAGATTCTACGAAGTGGGGGGCAGGATGTGACAATGTCGTCTCTCATGGACGTCGCTCAGGGGGAAGAGAGCTAACAAGGAACTATATCGAGCGGTTCTGCCAAACCGCCATGAGATTGCCCCAAGGCAATCCCGTAAGATCCTTGATTGAAATCTGCCAGAAGAAGTTGCTCCCACAATCAGCCTCTGGATGGGCGAAGATCAGTTCAGGGATTGGACGACCTTCATCATAAGCGCTAACAATGCGGAGGTGAAGTTAAAGAAGGCTCACCAACTGGGGTTACACATCCCAGATAGAGAGGACAAAGGCAAACGTCCTGGTACCACCTCCAGTAACAACAACAGCGGCGACACCTCCAATAATCGGGATAATAAAGGCAAACAGGTCATAGTCGCTGATACAACCAAGAAGCCTGAACAAAATCAGGCAGCGGCACAGTAGCCAAGGTGAATTACTCATTCGAAGATAGTCATGTCAAGCCTATCTTCGATATGCTCTTGCAAGGGGATAGGATCCAACTCCCTCCACCAAGGCACGAGCCTCGAGCGACAGAGATGGAGGACCCAAAATATTGCCACTTCTACCGCTATGTCCATCATTCCACTCATGACTGCTTTCAATTAAAGCGGTACATCCAGAGTCTTATCGATTTCAAAGCTCTGTCGCTAGATTTCGAAGAGGTTACTGTGGTTGCGAACATGGTATCAATTCAGTTCAGTGACTTTCCTCCAACAAGTACTCAAGACGGGGTAATTCCTATCCCCGGGGCGACGATAGAGGTTACTAATCTTCCTTCGTCTGGGACCAGACGACTAGCTTGGTACCTCTCACCACATTACGAGGAGAGGTTATGTGGGTGCACCCAGACTTAGTGCCCAAAGTTACCCAGGCGGTGTCATCTCCAACCAACAAGAAGAAGGGCAGGAAGTCCAGATCCTGTCGTACAATTTCAGCCGAAGCTGAGGAGGCGGCAGCCGTAGTTACCCGGTCTGGGGTACAAGTCTAGCCACTCTGGATAGTTCAGTCGAAGACCCTCAGCCGATAACGCTGCCTATCACTGATGTTTCGGGGCCATCTCAGCCTCCATCGACGGACAGGTCCAAGCCGAAGGAAACCCGCTTCGACAGGCCGCTCCGTAAGGATGCACCCCAGGGACTGGAGAGACCTTACAACTTTGACATATTAGTACACTGGCTAATACGTCGACAAAGTTGTCGCTATACGAGCTCCTAAGGCTCTCCAAGGATCTTCGTGTCGCATTGAGCGAAGAACTCCAGAATGCCGTCGCCTACTTAGCCCAGGTCAAACCTACATGGAAAGACTCGTCAACAGATCTCCAGGGCAGCAATTATACAGACGCGATGCCCAACATCGTATTCACCCCACAGGATATGTTAATCAAGACCAACTTACATGATCATCCCTTGTACTGCAGTGGATACATAGGCGATATCAAGCTGGATCGGATGCACATCGATCCGGGCTCGTCGATAAGCATCATCCCAAAAAGATTACTTTAAGTCCTCGACATCCCTATGCACCGGCTAGCGGCAACCAACACTGCCATTAGCGGTTTTAACTCGGAAAGGAGCTATCCCTTAGGAAAGATCCGATTGAAATGTCAGATCGACGACCTGAGGACGGAGGTTACTTGCTACGTCATAAACGCAGATACGTCCTACAATATCCTCTTGGGACGTCTGTGGATACATGACTATATGATCGTACCATCCACACTCTACCAGTGCTTCAAGAATATCAGTAAGCACGGCTTCGTGAAGACAAAATTCGTCGACATCGATCCTTTCAAAGGGTTGAGTCTTATTACTCTTCGGAGGCTTGTCTATATGAAGAATCCAAGAAGCACATAACTGACGAACTGGAGGCCATAACAGGGTCAGAGGAACCTTTGAGAATTATCTCCAGGCCCGTAAGTCGGGCAAAGCCGTACCCCTTGTCACAACTTTGCATAAAGAGGTGCCATGTTCTCCCGTCCCAACTGCGCGGTTGGAACCGATGGTCATCCGACTCCCAAGGTCCAGCCAGGAGCCAAGACCTGTCATAGGGCCGATGGCGATTCGATTGCCGAAATCCAATCAAATGCGACCGGAAAATACGAGGCCCTCTAGGGAGCCGATGGTGATCCAATTGCCAAGATCCAGTCAAAAGTAATCGGAAGACACGAAGTCCTCTACCGAGCCGATGGTTATCCGTCTTCCCAAGACGAGCCGATAACCAAGTGTTGATCCGAGGCCCTCAGGCAAGCCAGTACCACAAACAGAACCCTTGGTGGTCAAGCTGCCGAAGACAGCATCACAACTTCCGATCTCACAGGGGGTAGCTGAAGAGGAGGCAAAACTCGCGAAGTATCTTATTGCAAAGGTGGATAGTCCCTCTCCTGATGATGTAATCCATGTGGACAAAATTCTTTATTTCATTAATAAGAAGCTGCCGTTGAACTATCCTGAGTGTAATAAGCTTAATCTAATGTATGCTGTGGGACATGGTCTGGACATTAACCTGCACACACAGGTGACAACTGTCCATACCGCAAATCGACTTACTCTCATTAAAGGTGCCTACTTCCTAGTCCCAGGCAGAAGAGAAAGGGATCACATGATCATCTTCGGCCGAAAAGAAGGTCCTCAACCTTTCATCCCATAAAAGTTTGATCTCGAACCTGATGTTGGAAGATTACCGCTCTACCTGTATAGTCCTCAAGCCAAGTACTTCATGCAAAAGCAGAGGTACGACATGGAGGCTACTCCAGGTCTAAATTACGACAACGATCGGCGATCGCCTCTGCAGCTGTCAGTCCCGGCTGGAAAACCTAGGGATTATTACGGCAAGTCCAAATGCGGCCTCAGTTATGTTACACCAGCAACAACGCCCGAGAGCTCCGATGGAATGCGAGTGGCATTTTTACTCATCCGAATCACCTACATACGATTTTGATGATAGCATTGGGGATATATTCAGGCAGACATTATCTGTTAATATGGCATCCACTGTCATTGAAGTGGAAGACGAAGATCTACTCGAACCTCTTGAATTGGAGCCATGGGTCCAATAACTGAAGTACAATAGAAGAAGCGGTTTGAACTACGAGACCCTTCCACTGAAGATGAGGTCATGCAAGTTGACCTCGGTGATGAATCCTCCATGAAGCCAATCTTCATCAGTAAAAGCCTAACGGGCGATGAACGGGAGTCGCTGTTGCAACTCGTCAGAGAATACATCGACGTCTTCGCTTGGAGCTATGAAGACATGCCAGGGCTAAACCCCGAGATCGCACTTTATAAGCTCAAAATTCATTCGAACGCAAAACCAGTCAAACAACAGCAACGGCGATTCCGTTCAGACATCATAAACTCCATCAAAGCAGAAGTAAACATGCTTATAGCTAGCAGTTTCATCCGTGAGGAGCAGCACCCGGACTGGGTAGCTAATATAGTACCAATCATCAAGAAGAACGGAAAGATCCGAATCTGTATCGACTTTCGCAATCTGAATGTGGAATGTCCTAAGGATGAATTTCCTCTTCCATCACTAACATAATGATCGATAATATGTGTGACTTTGAATACATGTCCTTTATGGATGGATTTTTAGGATACAATCAAATCAAAATGTTCCTTGATGATGAGAAGCATACGTCATTCCGAACACCGATCGACGTATATTGTTACACAGTGATGCCCTTCGGCCTGAAGAACGTCGGTGCTACATATCAGCAAGCTATAACCGTAATCTTCAGAGATAACATACGCAAGATAGTGGAGTGTTACGTTGACGACATCGCCGTCAAAAGCCACTCCAAGATTGACCACCTACATAATTTGAGGGCAGTGTTCGACCTTATGCGAGCACACAATCTGAAGATAAATCCTACCAAATCCTTCTTGGGCGTATCCAGTGGGAAATTCTTGGGCTTTGTCATCACTTTCCAGGGTATTCACATAGACCTCGATAAGACAAAAGGAATCTTGGAGATGAGTCCACCGAGGAACCTTCGTGAACTCCGCGGTCTTCAGAAAAGACTAGCCTACATCAGGAGGTTCATATCTAACCTTTCAGGGTGACGTCAACCCTTCACACAACTCATGAAAAAAGGCGTCTCTTTCGTATGAAATGAGGAATGTCAACGTGCCTTTGATGATATTAAGGAATACTTGACGAATCCGCCAGTTCTGGTAGTCCCGGTCGCCGGAAAGACCTTCTGCTCTATGTACGGGCGATGGAACACTCCATCGATGACTTGCTAGCACAGAACAATGATGCGGAACACGAACAAGCAATTTACTATCTCAGTCGGATGATGGTGGGACCGGAACATAGGTACACTACCGTGGAGAAGGAGTGCCTTGCCCTGGTGTATGCCATTCAGAAAATATGACACTATGTGACTGGGCAGACTATCCATATTGTCTCACTAATCAACCTCCTTAGGGTCCTCATGACCAAGCTAGGAGCCCTTAGTTCTCATCTAGCCACCTGAGCGATATTGTTGTCCCCCTATGACATGGTTTTCATCCCACAGAAGGATGTCAAAGGTCAAGCCCTGGCCGACTTCTTAGCAGCCCATCCAGGCTCAAAAACAGCCAAAATCTATGAAAAAATCCCCGACGAAGTTGTTAACTCAAACATGACTTCACATGATGCCATTTGGCAAATGTTCTTTGACGGTACTTCAAGAACGGGGCTACAAGGTGATATCGTTGCTGGGGGGGTAGTATTAATTTCTTCCTCTAGGTTGGTAGTCAATCGGGCATATTCTCTCACAGAACCCTGTTCAAACAATGTAGCCAATATAATGCTCTAGTCATCGGACTTAGACTTGCAAAAGAGGTAGGAGTCAAATACCTGGAAGCATATGGTGACTCACAGCTGATTGTTAATCAGATCTGAGGCTCATATGAGGTCCGCAACGAGGACCTCATTCCTTACCATCAGATAACAATTGCCATCATTGCAACCTTGGAGGGATTCTTTATAGAGCATGTTCCTAGACTCCAGAATATTGAAGCCGATGTCCTAGCAGGCCTCGCCGCTTCTTTGGCAGTTCCAAATTATGCTCATCATCTAGTCGATGTAATAGGCCATGAGCTGGTCTGTCCCAAAAATAACGTTCAACTGGATACGAGTTACTCCGCCCAGATAACCAATGACATACAAGACTGGAGACTCCCGTTCATCGACTTTGTAGTCTACAGAATCCTGCCTAAGAATTGTCATCCCCAATTCTAGAAATAGGGGTATTTTTATCATTTTTCATTTTTAAATTATTTTGGAATTATTTATTTATTTATTGTAATATTTTGGGGTTATTTGAGTCGGGTTCGAATTTCAACTCATTTGACTTGTATCGGGGACCCGGGGTAGTTTTGACTCTAGCGGGCCCACACACTAGTTAGGCATGGCCCACATAATATTAATTTTAGTCCACATGATATTAATTTTAGTTAGTGACAGACTAATTATTTTGGTTAGTATTAATATGGATTAGTGTTTTGGATTGACCAAACTACCCCGACTTAACCCCTTACCAATGTATTAGTAAATAGACTAGAAAAGGGGCTTTTGGACTTTTCCTAATAGGACAAAACCACCTTTATGGCCAGCCACAATAAGGATAGGGTTGAGCCTCCCATTTGTCATTATCCATCTATTTTTCTTCTCTTGTTCTTTCCAAATTCCTAGAGAGCAATCCCTAGCAATTTCTCCACCAAATCATTCCATTTTACCACCAAATCTTTTCTTTCCTTCTCCATTCTAGCCAAGGAGGAAGCTACCCAAGTTTGGAG
>JANAVB010001811.1:0-84921 GCA_029216955.1 Iris pallida
TACCTGTTCTTCAATAACCAGTCTAAGTGATATGCACGTGAGAACATGTTCAGGATATCAGGCGACTGAGGCTCACAAGCTTCTCAACAAGCAAACATCCAAGGTACCGCATCGTGGGACCAAGGGAAACTAGAACAATAAACACCAAAGCTCTACTACAAAAACAACGATAAACTTGAATAAAACAACCAAGTTCTGAATATGGAAACGAGGCCAAACTAGAAAAAAAAAAAAAGCATGATATGACAGTCATGCTCTTCCCACCCCATATCTAGATCAAACAAATAGAGTCAAATCCAGTATAGTAAGTCACAAGTCCAAGTAACAATATAATATCCTACCACAAAATCCATAACCACGAATACTCATGTAGACTCCGTATCATGAATCGTGTCCGTGTCCTACGATCTATCGTGTCAATGAACATGAACCAAATATACACAATGCCTAGTATCGATACTCAATGACTAAAAGAAGTCATCGGCACCCGATTACAATTCGGACGCAAATTACCAAGTAGTCCTACATCCTCAATGATAACGAATTAAGAAATAAAATGCAACAAATAAAACAAATGACTATAAACTGTAACATTGGCAAGGTACACTTGCATGTACTGCCTAAGTGTGTATACTACGGTCCGACTCCGATACCCTCGGTCACACCGTCTCGTATTTCTAGAATAAGTATAAAAAATACCAATCAAAGACATATCGATGTCACAAGCACACTATATTTACAACCATACTATATATAGCCTCTACTCAACATATTATAACTAGATTAGTACCATATATAGCCACATTTAATATACTTAGTATCAAGCCACCATGATAAAAATAATATTTTTATAAAATAAAATAAAATAAAATATTTAATTCTGTAAATTTATTTGAAATATTTAAAAAATAATTTTAGACTAATATATACAAGAAAACAAATATCTAGTACTATATCAAACTAGTATCAACACGATAAAATAATATTTTTGTAAAATAAATAATATAATATTTAATTCTAAAATATTTTAAAAAAATTAATAATTATTATTTAACTATAATATATGCTAGAAAACTAGTCTCTAACTAGTATACCAAACTAGTATCTACACTAGCCGACTATCCGACCCGATTGAACCAAAAAATAAATAAATTTAAATAATTACTAAATCTAGAATAAATCAACAAATAATTAAAAATATGATTTTTACAGCAAAACACGCATAATAATCATTTTATTAAAAAATTATGAAGCTTCGGGTTCGAACGCAATATTAGTTTCGACGACATCAATGTTAGATAACATGTACGACGAAAACAAAATTTTAAAAATATGAATAACTCGACAAGATGACCAACGAGCATATTAGAATGATATAACAAGATGTTAGCAGCGTTACCTATATTTTTTGACAGGTCGAACGGCTCCGCAAGTCACTGGAAACTCACAAGCGATAAAATAGGTTTAGCATGGACACATGTTTGTAAAACAGACACCCCGGATAAATCATGTGGAACTATGTGTATGGCCAATTGGAGATCAAAGTAGACATGTAGATCTAAAGTTTGTTTTGGTTTCACGGTAAACGGACATCAGAAAGTAGATGAAACACATCGAGGAAGATGACCAACCTGTTGGTTCTCACATAATTGTGCTGCTGGAATTGGTTGACTTGTAGGGCTATTTTAGGTTACTAGATGTCACGACCCGAATCCAGTGTAGGGGCACGAGAAGTGGGTACGTCCAGCCTACTCCGCAGTGTCGGCAGTAGAACGCTGTCGTAGGTCACATACATCTAACATGAAAAAGGTACCTGTACAGTATATACTCTCCAATCGGAGGACAATACAGAAATGTACAGCTCAATCACAACTAAGGTAGAAGTACGGTAAGATAGATAGATATAATAAGAAAATCATCAAATAAAATACAAACAGGAGAAGAAGTCTAAGTTTCCAAGATAATATCTCCACAAACATTCAGAATAACAATCAACGTAACCAAATGAGACAAGACATCAAAGTAAGATAGAAATCTAAGGTAACTAGCCTAAACTATAGGAGTGACATCCTCTACTGCTGATGGATCCTGCTGAAGGTCCAAGTTGCAGGTGTCATCTATGACAGCTCCATAATAGGTAGGGCAAAGGTCCTCGTCATCATCTGTAATATTTTTAACAGGTCCAGTCAGGACATGAACGAGCACAAAATCTCAACAGTTCATATCAAGACAGGAATATAAAGCATGCAATAGAGTAAAATACATAAACTGCTGAAAGAAAGTACATGTAGTAAAAGAGATAGAACTGTAATATAAATAGCTACTATAAGTAGAGAACTATCAGTGACTAGTGATGTAGAGTACAAGATAGACATGTAAACGGCTTGAATTTGCACATGATTACACTAAAGAGTTTGCACATGATTACACTACTTTGGAATTGTTCACATGACTGCTACTACTCTCTCGTACCCCAATCAATACACAAGGATCCAGACAAGTTATGTTATTATACAATATTTCACATGGGGGCCCATAAATGGGTGCACATAAAGTTATACATGAGGGCTCTATGAACATGAGAGTACATGAATCACAAGAGTATACATAAATAGTGAAAGCACAGGAGTAGATGATGTAACGCCCCAGTCCCAAAATACATAGGACTAGGAACGAAGTATGCCAGCTGCATATATACGAGATATACTCTAATATATAAAAATCTCGAATATACGCATAAGTTGTTTTGTGAATAATAATAACAGACAGTCACAGGTAAAAACTATGTCTCATCCACACAGAATATAAAGAAAAATGGCATCTTATGAATCAAAGTAAATGTCAAAATATAGCTGTTGGCCGGGCGGAGACAAATCCATTGCCGATACTAGAATAAACTGAAAAGAAATAGAGTCCAACATCTAAGCTAAATAAAATAAGAAATGATGACTAATAGGCTCCTCGACCTAATAGGGACAGCTGTGATCAGAAGGTACAACTCGCTTGAACGTGAAGGATGAGTCTATAGCGGAGCCATACTCCTGCGGGAAGTCCTGCACACCTATACCTAGAGAGATCACCAGGTCCTAAGAGGGACATAACAAGATACACAAAGAACATGCCACATAAACTGAATAAATACTGCTCAATAAGAATAAGTAAGATCAGATCATAACATGGTCCAATACACACCTATTAAACTAGCTTACCATCCCCCCAACCAAACAAGGACAGGAGATGGTAAACTAATTCACGATGACATATCTTTCCATGCTATGAATCCAATATGGTATCCGGACCCCAACAAGGTTCAATACCTTCTCATCGGAGTAGTAAGCCACACCTACAACCAAACAAGGACAAGATGTGGCAAACTAGTCCGCGACAAGTTATTATTCCAAGCCACGGTCAGATACAAATACCCAAACCAAGAGTACTCGTACCTAACGGATAAGGGTAGCCTACCATTCTATGTGAATGCAGTTTAAGTACATCCCTCCAATGCATGGGCCCTGGCTAAAAATGGGATCGGCATAGTCCCCCTTGGGGCACCAGGGGCCTCAGGCATAATCGTTACACGAACGTCAGTGGCCAGCAGTAATAAGTGGTCGTCAACCCGCATCTCCAGTGGAGCGTACGGTCACAAAAAAAATGTGTAGAGTAGCCCATACGCTAAGGATATGTACTCCCCGCCCAATGCCTACTATGTTTTATCCACAACACATAACCCCCTATTAACCGCTAAGTCAAACTAAGCATGCAATGTCCATTAGCGGTTAATCCTATCGTACGGCTTATACGTACTAGTGGCCAACCAGTCACGCATGTTCGAGTTCTATATGTGACTCCCAACAACATGGTACAATGTGTCAATGCCTATGAATGCAACACACAAGGGTGGTCCCATAACTCTAAGTTTAATGTGTACGAAAATAATACATAGCAGGAAATATAACCTGAACAGTAAGTTCTAACAAGTTATGCCATGTATTCACAGTTTATTTTGTATAAAGAAAATAATGAATAATAGATGAAATATGAGCTAAAATAAATAAACAGGTGTGGCAAGGTATCTTGCCTGGAGGTAATGTGCAGAATGGCGACGCTGTATGACTCAAATCGTCAAAATAGGGAAGCAATAAAAGCCAACTTCTACGAACAACCTCGGATGCTGAAATAAACATCACGAACAGATTTGGCATAAAAGAAAAACCTAGGGAACGCCTGTCCAAAAGTCTAATTCTAGAACAGGGGCAAAATCGTAATTTCGGGTTAAAACTATATCCGCCGTTGGACCCACTTTGCACCGAAATGCGTGCCAGAGTCTATGGTCTCTAAAGTCGTCAAACTACATGTTTACGGATTCAGTTTGAGGAGACGAACCC
Source organism: Iris pallida (assembly GCA_029216955.1). Taxonomy (NCBI): domain Eukaryota; kingdom Viridiplantae; phylum Streptophyta; class Magnoliopsida; order Asparagales; family Iridaceae; genus Iris; species Iris pallida. The sequence continues at coordinate 4,386 of JANAVB010001811.1, forward strand.
AACCGTATGTCCAAAGTTGGATTCCGGCGAGTCGTGCACAAAATCGCCCGTTAGAGCGGGTCGTGGGCCCGCCAAAAAGGCGTTCCGATTTGACCTTCTCAGAATCGGACCAAACTTGGCATGCAGGACCAGAAAAATGATTTGGTCCTGATGGCGCAAGTTTCATCTCGATATGACGAACGTGCACGAAGTTATGGTCAAGTTTGCAAAACGTCGATACGGGGGTATCTCGATGGATACACACTGATTTCGTCCCACACACACAACGAAATCGAGTCCCGTCAGTTCCCACACATCGGTAACATCCATACGCACCTTTCGATGCATATGGTGCACGACTACGTCGCCCGATTTGTCCGGACGTACGACGTATCGGTTAATTTTCCAAAAATTCAGTGTTGTAAAAATTAGTTTTTCCTCAAACTTTGAAATCGATTTCTTTTGCATTTATTAGATAAAATTAAAGTAATAGAAGGTTTATGAAGTGCTACAGGTTGTCTGATATGTTGTTCAGAAAATTTTCTAAAACTCTCTACAGGATGGATCAAAATTCGACAGTGAACAGGGTGGTCGGGGATGCTTCCCACTGTCGACGACAGTTGGTTTTTTCGTAGTTTTTGAGTCGAATTTTCGACTCAATGGTGTGATCCTTCCAGGTACTAATGGGTGGGTCTTCTAGAGGGTAACGTAGCCTCTACATCAAAACTCTCGGAATCGAAAATTATCGACTACGCGTGAAGAAAAGTGGTAGTTAAGGGAGGTACCTCGCGGTTGAGGGAAACAGAGTGTTCTCTGTTGCCGTTCGGTTTGGGGTTTTTCCCGACGGTTCGATGGGTGGCACCGACGTGCAGGTGGTCAGGAATGCTCGCCGGGACGTCGGGGTGATCGGAGGATGCCGCTCGAGCAATGACTTCGTATTATAGGGTTTTTTTCATTTTCGAAACTAGTCGACAGCCCCCACGCTATTATAACCTGTTTCGAATCCTAGTTTAATTCGATTCTTCTTCTTTTTTTGATTTGATTTGGATTAGGAAAGAGATTTGGATGAATATTTAGCTTAAGATTTGATTAAATCAAATCTTCCTAGGCGCTTAAATCTGCTGAAGAGAAGGAAACGGGTGGGGAAGTAACTCTCGGGTTGTTGGCAGCACTGTTCAATGAACAGTGCTGCGGGCTATTTTCCTTCTTTTTTACACAAAAGGATATAATTCCCATATTTATATATGTATATATATACATAATAAAATCTAAATAAATCTATGAAAAATCCTAAATTCCCAAAATATTACTAACATACTTTAATAAATATTTTGTATCCATAATACCTGTTATTGCTATAACATTTCTATTAATAAATTATTAAATAAATAATAAGGCTTATTAATACCCTACATATTGTAATTTAAAATAACATAATAACAATTATAATAATAATATAATAATAATAATACAACAACGAATTAATAGGGGTATGAATATTAGGGAGAGTACATATTAATAATAATATTATTTTTGCAAATAATATAAAATTTTCAAGTCTCATAAATAATAAAATAATTAAAAAATGAAATATCTAAGTAAATAAAAATCCTCAAAATGTTTGGGAGATTACATCCTACCCAACTTATAAAAATTTCGTCCTCAAAATTAAAATAAGACTTAATAAAAATATAATAAAACGGAATAGAAAAGAAGTGTTATGTTATGCCTAATGTCTATCTATCAAAGGTGTGGTTTTAGTGATAAGTCATGTCTAATAAAACAATTGGTAGAACTAGGGTAATACCTGCTAGATCCTCAATCTCATGATGGGTGTCTATCGCCTCCATGGTAAATGCTTGCCCATGCCTTTGTCGACTCATCTCTTGCCTAATATGGGCTGCCTGTTCAGGTAAAGGTGGTCCCCACTGATATTCTTGTGGTGCTCCCATTCCGGTGCTAGGGGTCTTGGCATCTGCCGCTGAGCTGGTGCTAAAGCAAGTAGTGTTGGTCCTTGGGTCTGCTGATGCGATGCTAAGTCATGTTGTCCAGGACAATCTTTGACCTTGTGCTGCTCCGATCCACATCCTAAACACTGGCCCAACCGAATGCGACAATCTCTCTGAATGTGCCCTTGTCTTCCACAGAAATGGCAAATAGGCTTCTCTCGAGCCTGGTAGGGCCCTGCTCTCTCCTACTGATATGCCATGGGACGTCTGATAGGTCCACTCGGGTCAACTCTAACTGGTCTGTGCATTGGGGTAGGACGCCTCTGGTCATGCTGTGCCTCCTTACGGAGGAGCTCCTGGCTACGTGCTTCCTCCAAAATAGCTGCATGAGAGACTCGAGACAGTGTGGTAGTGTAAGGCTTGAGCTCTGGTGAAAGTCCTTGATGGAACCTCCTCGCTCTCTCCTGCTCCGTTGGTACCAATGACACACCAAATTTACTCAGGCAGCTGAACTCCGCATCGTACTCATCTACTGACATGATCCCTTGCTTTAGATAAAGGAACTGGTCGTAGAGGGCGTCTCGAACATGGATGGGGAAAAATCTCTCATATAAAAGGTCGTAGAACTGCTCCCATGTGATTCCAGTGCCCAGTCGCCTCTCTTCGGCCTTCCACCAGAGATGAGCATTATCTTCTAAGAGTAAGTCGACTGCTGTCATCCAATCATGTGCCGGCAACTAGGATGCCTTCAAGTATTTCTCTGTGCTGATAAGCCAAGCGGAAACTTCTAAAGGACTCTCAGTACCCTTAAAATTCTTAGGCCCCATGTCGATGAAATCCTTAATGGAGCCTAGATAAGGTTGTGGAGCAGGCGTTGGAGCTGGTACCGGGGCTGGTGGTGGAGGTCTAACGAGGTAGGCCATCATGCTCCGCCTCAACATTTCTATTTGTTGCCACTGAGATTGTAGCATAGTATACATGAACTGGGTGGTTGGGTCTGCACCAGTCGAAAGTGAGGGCAGCTGGGGTCCGGGCTGTAGTAAAAACTGCTGAGGCAATAGGGATGGTACAGTCTCTCCAGATGGTACTGCAGTAGTTTGCGCACCCTGGCTGACTGGGGGCACTTGGGCTTCCTGCTGCACCGTTGATGGGTTCGTGGTATTCTGCTGTGGCTCTAGCTGATACGGTGTCACCGGGGTCATTGGGGGAACCTGTTCTTCCGGAGAAGTTTCTTCACCAGATGTGATGGCTGGGGTGGAGGGGTGCCTGCTGTATAGAGTCATATTGCTGGCACGAATATAAGGGCAATGTTAGAATAGATTCAAATAGGGTTTGAGTCAAGCAATTGAAAGAGAGTTTAATAAAGAATTCAAAATGTCAACAACCCGTGGATAAGATCCTAAAGGGCAATATGTTAAGCTAACCATATCTCAATCCACGTAAAATTGTACGAAAGGCGAACCAATTGCACTATGGTTGATCAGACCACAATACACAGGTTCTGATAAGACAATGTATCTGTAGGCGCCAACCATAAAACATATGTCCTGAACAAGCTCGATGAGAGAGTAAGCTCGCAAAACTAGGCTATAATAGCAACATTAGTCAAGGTAGTCCAATTACAAATACGCAAGATAATGATGAAAGAAAATATAAGTATTTTAAGCTACTTAAGAATCTAAGTCGTGTCCGGTGTTCGTGTCTCTGCAGTCGTCCTACTGTCTTCTTGTCTAAGGCCTGGGTTAAAGTCAAAGAATTTAGGTTGTAAGGCTTCCTACCCAACTTATAAGAGTTGAACTAGTAGTGTGATTGAATGGTGGAACATGACGACCTAGTACGCACGATAGTGGGATAAGGGTTTACGGAAGAATATTTTAAGCAAGAAGCAATCAAGATAGACAGTTGGGAGTTCGAATTGAAGGCGAGATAGAATGTCATATATGTGGATGACATCCTAAATTTCTAATCCTATACGCAGGCTTGCTTGGTACGGTAAAGTAACCAAACAATTTATCTTGACCTGCATGGGCCACCACAAAAACATTTAACGCCCCAGTCCCAAAATATGTAGGACTAGAAACGAAGCATGCCAGATGCATATATACGAGATATACTCCAATATATAAAAATCTCGAATATACGTATAAGCTGTTTTGTGAATAATAATAACAGACAGTCACAGGTAAAAACTATGTCTCATCCACACAAAATATAAAGAAAAATGGTATCTCATGAATCAAAGTAAATGTCAAAATATAGCTGTTGGCCGGACGGAGACAAATCCACTGCCGACACTAGAATAAACTGAAAGGAAATAGAGTCCAACCTCTAAGATAAATAAAATAAGAAATGATGACTAAATAGGCTCCTCGACCCAATAGGGACAGCTGTGATCAGAAGGTACAACTCGCTCGAACGTGAAGGATGAGTCTATAGCGGAGCCATACTCCTGTAGGAAGTCCTGCACACCTATACCTGGAGAGATCACCAGGTCCTCAGAGGGACATAACAAGATACACAAAGAACATGCCACATAAACTGAATAAATACTGCTCAATAAGAATAAGTAAGATCAGATCATAATATGGTCCAATACACACCTATTGAACTAGCTTACCATCCTCCCAACCAAACAAGGACAGGAGATGGTAAACTAATTTACAATGACGTATCTTTCCATGCTATGAATCCAATATGGTATCCGGACCCCAACAAGGTTCAAAATCTTCTCATCAGAGTAGTAAGCCACACCTACAACCAAACAAGGACAAGATGTGGCAAACTAGTCCGCGGCAAGTTATTATTCCAAGCCACGGTCAGATACAAATATCCAAACCAAGAGTACTCATACCTAACGGATAAGGGTAGCCTACCATTCTATGTTAATGCAGTTTAAGTACATCCCTCTAACGCATGGGCCCTGGCTAAAAATGGGATCGGCATAGTCCTTTCTTGGGGCACCAGGGGCCTCAGGCATAATCGTTCTACGAACGTCAGTGGCCAGCAGTAATAAGGGGTCGTCAACCCGCATCTCCAGTGGAGCGTACGGTCACAAGAGAAATGTATAGAGTAGCCCATACGCTAAGGATATGTACTCCCCGCCCAAAGCCTACTATATTGTATCCACAACACATAACCCCTATTAACCGCTAAGTCAAACTAAGCATGCAATGTCTATTAGCGGTTAATCCTATCGCACGACTTATACGTACTAGTGGCCAGCCAGTCATGCATGTCGGAGTTCTATATGTGAATCCCAACAACGTGGTACAAATGTGTCAAGGCCTATGAATGCAACACACAAAGGGTGGTCCCTTAACTCTAAGTTTAATGTGTACGAAAATAATACATAGCAGGAAATATAACTGAACAGTAAGTTCTAACAAGTTATGCCATGTATCACAGTTTATTTTACATAAAGAAAATAATGAATAATGTATGAAATATGAGCTAAAATAAATAAACAGTGGGTGGCAAGGTATCTTGCCTATAGGTAATGTGCAGAATGGCGACGCTGGATGACTCAAATCGTCAAAATAGGGAAGCAATGAAAGCCAACTTCTACGAACAACCTCGAATGCTGAAATAAACATCACGAAAAGATTTGGCATAAAAGAAATACCTAGGAAACGCCAGTCCAAAAGTGTAATTCTAGAATAGGGGCAAAATCATCATTTCGGGTCAAAACGATGTCCGTCGTTGGACCCGCTTTGCACCGAAACGCGTGCCAGAGTCAATGATCACTAAAGTCGTCAAACTACATGTCTACAGATTCAGTTTGAGGAGACGAACCCAACCGTATGTCGAAAGTTGGATTCCGACGGGTCGTGCACAAAATCGCCCGTTAGAGCGGGTCGCGGGCCCGCCAAAAAGGCGTTCCGATTTGACCTTCTCAGAATCGGACCAAACTTGACATGCAGGACCAAAAAAATGATACGGTCCTGATGGCACAAGTTTCGTCTCGATACGACGAACGTGCACGAAGTTATGGTCAATTTTGCAAAACGTCGATACGGGGGTATCTCGACGGATACGCACTGATTTCGTCGCGCACACACAACGAAATCGAGTCCCGTCAGTTCCCACACGTCGGTAACATCCATACGCGCCTTTCGATGCGTATGGTGCACGACCACGTCGCCCAATTTTTCAGGACGCACGACGTATCGGTTAATTTTCCAAAAATTCAGTGTTGTAAAAATTAGTTTTTCCTCAAACTTTGAAATCGATTTCTTTTGCATTTATTAGATAAAAATTAAAGTAACAGAAGGGTTATGAAGTGCTATAGGTTGTCTGATATGTTGTTCAGAAAATTTTCCAAAACTCTCTACAGGATAGATCAAAATTCGACAGTGAACAGGGTGGTCGGGGATGCTTCCCACTGTCGGCGACAGTTGGTTTTTCGTAGTTTTTGTGTCGAATTTTCGACTCAATGGTGTGATCCTTCCAGGTACTAATGGGTGGGGCTTCTAGAGGGTAAAGTAGCCTCTACATCAAAACTCTCGGAATCGAAAATTATCGACTACGCGTGAAGAAAAGTGGTAGTTAAGGGAGGTACCTCGCGGTTGAGGGAAACAGAGTGTTCTCTGTTGCCGTTCGGTTTGGGGTTTTTTCCCGGCGGTTCGATGGGTGGAGCCGACGTGCAGGTGGTCAGGAATGCTCGCCGGGACGTTGGGGTGATCGGAGGATGCCGCTCGAGCAATGACTTCGGATTATAGGGTTTTCCCGTTTTCGAAACTAGTCGACACCCCCCACGCTATTATAACCTGTTTCGAATCCTAGTTTAATTCGATTCTTCTTTTTTTTGTTGATTTGATTTGGATTAGGGAAGAGATTTGGATGAATATTTAGCTTAAGATTTGATTAAATCAAATCTTCATAGGCGCTTAAATCTGCTGAAGAAAAGAAAAAGGGTGGGGAAGTAACTCTCGGGTTGTTGGCAGCACTGTTTAATGAACAGTGCTGTGGGCTATTTTCCTCTTTTTTTACACAAAAGGATATAATTCCCATATTTATATATGTATATGTATACATAATAAAATCTAAATAAATCTATGAAAATTCCTAAATTCCCAAAATATTACTAACATACTTTAATAACTATTTTGTATCCATAATACCTGTTGTTGCTATAACATGACTATTAATAAATTATTAAATAAACAATAAGGCTTATTAATACCCTACATATTGTAATTTATAATAACATAATAACAATTATAATAATATAATAATAATAATACAACAAAACAACAACGAACTAATAGGGGTATGAATATTAGGGAGAGTACATATTAATAATAATATTATTTTTGCAAAGAATATAAATTTTTCAAGTCTCATAAATATTAAAATAATTAAAAAATGAAATATCTAAGTAAATAAAATCCTCAAAAATGTTTGGGAGATTACAGATGATGAAAGTGAAACGCACATGACATGATGTACCTGATGCTCCTGTCACGACCCGCACCCTAGAGTAAGGGCACAAGACGTAGGTACGTCCAGCCTACGCCGCAGTGTCGACGGTAGAACGATGTCCTAGGTCACAACATCTAACAATTTAAGGTCAATAACAGTTATACTCCCCGAATGGGGGTGACATAACAGAATATATCTCAATCACGACTAAGGTAGAACAGGAATAAGATAGAATGATAATATCCAGAAATGAAAATATCACAGAGATACAATCCAGAATTCTAAGTATCTATAATAAATACATATCCCAAATATCTCTGAAATCTATATACAGTAATCCAAGAAAAGTAAAGACAATCCTAGTCTAAGGGAGTGTCATCTACTGCTAGTGGATCCTGCTGTTGGTCCAAGTCCAGGAACTCGGCTAGTGTAGCACCGTAGTAGGTAGGGCAGAACGCCTCAGCCTCGTCCTCTGTAATATTTCAACAGGTCCAGTCAGGACATGAGCGAGCACAGTACATCTCAACAAATCATAGCAGGTCAGGATATATAATCATGCTAGAGAGTAAGATACAAGAAACTGAAGGATAATATGATAAACAGGAAAGACTGTAAATAAATAGCTACAGTATATAGAGAACTAACAGTGTCTAGTGATTCAGAGGACAAGATGGTTATGTAAATGGCACGATGTTGTAATCTACTGGATTGAATAAATAACCACTTCTACTCCCCCGTCCCAATCAATACACAAGGATCTAGCTAAGTTATGTTATTGCACACGAAGTATAGTCGCACACGAGATCATGTGAATACATGAATATACACGATTTCACACAATTTTTACACGAATATCACGAATACAAGGAGTACACGATGCTCACGATAAAGTACACAAACACGAGTACCCGATGTATCCGCTAAGGGGATAACATCGCACAACAAGATCCATATAGTACTAATCCGTGTTTCCAACGTGTCAGCATCATGTAAAGTAATCTAAAGCAGAAAAATACTCCTAATGCAGGATATGAAATGATCAGAGAATGTACTCGCCTGTAACCCGAGAATCTGGAGAATATCTACTGTCCGAGGAGTGGTGTCTGTCTCCTATAGAACAGTACAAGTCACTATGAGTCTACTATGATAATAAGATGCAAGTTAATACATTCTACATGAATCTATGTCAATCTAGGCCAAAGTCAACTCTTGGTCAACTCTGGTCAACCCTAGAAGTCAAACTAGGTCAAACCAAGTCTAAACTAGTCTAACTAGTCTATTCTAGGTCTAACATGGCTACACAAGTCTAATCTAGGCTCACTAGGCAATACCATGCCCTAACCAACCTATAATCACATCTACACAAGTCCAATCATTTATCTAAAATGTAATACACTCTAATATAGAATACACATATTGATGTATTATATAATATAACTAAAATACACATTAGCCTATAGGTTACTATAATACATCACACATATATATCTATCAAATATATATAATAGAACACACTCATACATATATATATATATATATATATATATATATATATATATATATATATATATATATATATATATATATATATATATATATATATATCAATACATATATATACATATGTATATATATATATGTATAGAGAAAGGGGGAAACACATGTATGTGTCCAAGTGTGTGTGAGAGAGTGCAAGGGGGTGTGTGTTAGACATAGACATGTGAGTGTGGTGTCAAGTGAGGATGTGTGTGTGTGTCATACATGATAGGGTTGTGTGTTAGTGTCAAGAGAGGCAAGTGTGTGATCCTGAAAACAGTGTAGGGAAATCAGTGAAGGGGTAACATGTGTGTAATGAAAAACAGTGGCAAGTGGTTCAATAACAGTGGCTTAGGAATCAACTCAGGAAATAGGAATTCCTGGAAGACAGTAAGTGAAAACAGTGAAGAGAGTGTCAATAGAGTGTGTACAAAAATTATAAATAAAGAGTGATACATGTGTAGCAGTAAGGTGACAGGTTATAGGAAGGAATTTCAGCTAATGTTAAACAATGAAAAATCAGTTCATTTCATTCCAAAAACCCTCAGGTATTGAACAGTTGACAAGAACAGTCTAACTACCTAAATCCTGGAACAATCTCAGGTGTAGGAACATTTCAGAACAGTTGCAAAAGGAATGAAATCAGTTCATTTCCAGACAGTAACCCAAAACCCAGTTCATAGTTTCCTGAAATTCATTCTCAGGTTCAACATATACGGCATTCAATTGTTTACAGGGAAAAGGAAAGGAACCAATTTCAGTACATTAAGAGTGAATCAAAGCACTCATTTCAGCTCAGGTAATGAAAAAGGAAATCAATGAAATCGGTTTTCAAAAAGGGAAAGGAAATCAGTGATCATATGGATCAAAACATTCATTAAATCTCAGGAAGAAACCAATCTAAGTTAACAGTATTTCGAAATCCAACCAATACCTAAACATCCCATTCTCCCATCCAAAAGCCAATTTCAAGTTGTAACATTAAGCTAATATGAATTACAAATGTGGGGCATTTAACAGTAGAAAAAACATCGAATAACAGGAATTAAACGTTAGGAAAATACTCAAAATATAAGTATCAGAAATGTATCAAAAATATGCAGTTCAAACCCAATTCGAACCAATTTCCACATTAACAACCTAACTAATCATGAAAACTAATTTAACAGGGATAATGCATCATAATTAGGATCTAAACAACAATTAAAATCATGAATTAAAACTAATTAAAATTGAATTAACACAGGAAACCAAAACATATACTGTGCACACACAGTGCATTACTCGTGCACACATGATATCATGTCCGACATGACACGAGGGGTCGTACAACTTGGGGAACCCCGTGTCAGTCACAAGTACGACACGTGTGTCGAGTTTCGTGTGTCGAAGTGGCGTGTGCACAGTGCAATCACACCCGAGCAGCAGGGCAAGCACCCTGCCCGCGCGCGCGTGCACCCGCGTGTACGTGTCCACAATCCGACACGACATGACACGAAAACATGCTCAGAGCAATAGAAACACAGAAGCAAGGTTAATCCCTAATTTTCTATTCAATTACAATTCTAAAATCAGGTCGAAATGCCCTTTGGGGCATTTCGTCAAACACCTATAAACATGGGCTGATACGTGTCTGATACGGACATGTAATGGACTCAAATTCTAGGGTTAGCTACACCTACAGCTAGGGTAGCCCTAGGGCATCCTAGATATGCAAATAATCAGCAATTTCATGGAGTAGAACTAGGGATGTGCAAAGGCTCACAATCCCCAAATGAAAGTGGTTCTTCAAGCCACCAAACTCCTTCAAATTGATTCCTTCCTGAAAATACTCAATACCAATAGCAAGTAGACTAATTTTAGAACCTAAAGCAATTGATTTAGGTGGAAAAGGAATTGAAATGGATTTTCTAGGATTTATTGAAGATGGAGACTTACCTCTTTCTAAAACTTGCCAAAATAATCTAAGGAGGCTAGCCCTAATTCCTAGGAGCATTAAATAGAGGGGGGTGACCTAAGTGGCCGGCCAAGTGGGTTGGATAGGGCTAGGGTTAGGTTACATGGTGTTGGGTTGGGCCTTAAAGGCTAAAATCACAAGTCATGACTTGTGAAACCACAAGCCATTTCCTAATCAATTAAATTCCTAATTTCTCCAAAATAATTCTAATGAGTTAATCATCACTAACTTAGGTCAAGCTAGGGTTTCTTAACCTAACCAAATAGTCATGACCTAGGTTTGCCTCTAGGACAGTCTCCTAAGTCAACATGAGTCAAAGTCTAGAATAGCACCAAATCAATTATACTAAAAATCACTAAAAATTCTAATAATTATAATTAATAATAATAATTCCAAATTAATTCAAAATTTTCAAAAATGACCAAAATACCCTCAAGCTAGAAAAGTGGTAGTGACAAATCTACCCTCCTTAAAATAATTTCATCCTCGAAATTAAAGGTGAAACTAAACTGCTGAGAAGGATAGAAAGTATACCTCAAGGTCCAAAAAGATAGGGGTACCGCTCGTGCATCTCATCCTCCCGCTCCCAGTTAGACTCTTTTGGAGAATGATGCCTCCATGTGACGCGTTCCAAGGGTATCACCTGGTTCCTCAATACCTTCTCTCGGCGATCCAGAATCTCCACAGGCTGCTCTAGATAACTGAGAGTAGGTCCAACCTCAATCTCCGAATGATCGAGCACATGGCTAGGGTCATCCACGTACCGTCTCAACTGTGATACGTGGAATACGTTATGAACTCCCACTAGTACAGGTGGCAAGTCTAGCCTGTATGCCACGTCACCGACTCTTCCGCTAATAACGAAAGGGCCGATGAAGCGCGGGCTAAGCTTTCCACCTCCACCAAAACGTATCGTACCATGAGTCGGAGATATCCGCAGAAGAACCATGTCTCCAACCTAATCACAAGCAAGGTCTCAAGTTACTAAAAAATCAAACACGATCAATCAATCAAAACAAAAATACAACCTACTTCTAATCCTATCTCTAAATCTGTACCTCAAACTCCAACGGCCTCTGGTGGCTATCGGCCCAGTGCCGATGTCTGTCCTGCGCCACGTAAAGTCTGTCCCTGATGAGCTTCACCTTCTCGGCCGCGTCAACAACCATCTCTAGTCCCAGTAAAGCTCGCTCTCCAACATCATCCCAAGATAAGGGTGTACGACACCTACGCCCGTACAGAGCCTCAAACGGTGACATCTTAATGTTGGCCTGATAACTGTTGTTGTAAGCAAACTCCACCAAATGTAGATGATCCTCCCAGGAACCTCCAAAATCCAGGACGCACATCCGCAGCATATCCTCAAGGGTCTGAATAGTCCTCTCCGACTGTCCGTCCGTCTGGGGGTGGTATGCAGTACTAAACTTGAGCTGAGTGTCCAAACTAGTCTGCAGACTCCTCCAGAAATGGGAAGTAAAGCGACTATCCCGATCTGAGATAATGTTGATAGGAACTCAGTGAATCCTGACTATCTGCCTCATATACAACTCTGTAAGCCTCTCTGTAGATATACCCACCTTGAATATCAAGAAGTGGGTCAATTTGGTCAACCTGTCAACGATGACCCAAATCGCGTCTTTCCCTCCTGGTGTACGCGGCAACCCGGATACGAAATCCATGGTGATATGTTCCCACTTCCACTCTGGAATAGACAACGGCTGCAATAATCCTCCGGGCCTCTGCCTCTCTGCCTTGACCTGCTGACAGACCAAGCATCTAGCTACGAAGTGGGCTACCTCCCTCTTCATCCCGTACCACTAGACATGCTCTCGCAGATCTCTGTACATCTTGTTAGCACCAGGATGTATAGAGTACTGTGATCTGTGAGCCTTCTGCATGATCTGCTCTCTGACCTCTAATCGCTAGGCACACATAATCGGGAACCGTACCTCAGGGCACCATCCTCTGTAAGTAAAAACTTGCCATCCTCTAATCCTGTACTAATCTGCTCTCGGATACACCACAGAGCCACATTCACGAACTGCGTCGCCTTGATCCTCTCCATCAAGTCCGACTGTATCTGAAGGCCCCATAGCTGCATCTACACTCCTGGCACAATCCCCTCAATCTCAAGGCTCTCCAAGTCTGCAAGCAAGTGTCGATCCATAGTCAAACACATGGCTGTCGGATACCTACTCAAGGCATCGGCAACCACATTGGCCTTTCCTGGGTGATACTAAAGTGAGATGTCAAAGTCCTTCATCAACTCTAGCCATCTGCGCTGCCTCATGTTGAGCTCCTTCTGTGTAAACACATACTTCAAGCTCTTGTGATCTGTAAAAATCTCCACCCTCTCGCTATACAGATAGTGCTTCCACAACTTCAACGCAAAAATCACCGCTGCCAGCTCCAGGTCATGGGTAGGGTAGTTCTTCTCATGGGGACATAATTTCCTGGAAGCATAGGCAATCACCTTCCTATGCTGCTGCAAGACACAACCCAGCCCCTTCCCTGAAGCATTACTATAAATAGTGAATCCACCCGATCCTGAAGGCAATATCAGAATCGGAGCTGTCGTAAGCCGCTTCTTCAACTCATCAAAAGCTGTCTGACACTCCTCTGACCAAACATACTCAGCATCCTTCCGGGTCAACCGAGTCAACGGCTCTGCAACCCGGGAGAAATCCTACACAAATCTCATATAGTATCCTGCCAGCCCCAGGAAACTCATGATCTCTGCCACTGAAGTCGGCGTTGCCTAAGCCTCGACTGTTGTGATCTTCTTCGGGTCCACTGAGATACCATCTCCAGTCACCACATGACCCAAGAAGTCAACTTTGTCTAGGAAGAACTCGCACTTCGAGAGCTTGTCGTACAATCTCTCCCTCCTGAGTGTCTCTAGCACCACTCTCAAGTGCTCCTCGTGCTCCTCCTCTGTCTTGGAATATACCAAGATATCATCAATGAATACCACTACGAACTTGTCCAAGTACTGGTGGAACACCTTGTTCATAAGGTTCATAAACACTATTGATGCATTGGTCAGCCCAAACGGCATAACCAAAAACTCAAACTGCCCGTACGGCGTCCTGAAAGCGGTCTTGGGAATATCCTCCCCCTTCACCTTCACCTGGTGATAACCTGACCTCAAATCAATCTTGGAGAACACCCGAGCTCCGCTCAACTGATCAAAGAGATCATCGATCCGCAGCAATGGGTATCTGTTCTTGATCGTCAGGTTGTTAAGTGCCCTGTAGTCGATACACATCCGTACCGACCCATCCTTCTTGGGTACGAAAAGTACCGGTGTACCCCAAGGTGAAGAACTCGATCGGATGAAGCCCTTGTCCTGCAGCTCATCCACCTGCTTCTTCAGCTCCACTAATTCACTGTTGTTCACTCGATAAACATGCTGAGAAATCGGTTCCGTGCCGGGAACCAAGTCTATCGAGAACTCTACATCCCTGTCCGGTAGAAGCCCTGGCAACTCCTCTGGGAATACGTCTATAAACTCTACGATCAAGGGATACGGAGCCACCTGCTCCTCAACTGAAGCTCCACAGAAGACTCTATCATCCTGCTCTGCCTGCCGTCGGGTGTACTCAAACTCTGGCTCTCCTGGCACCCCAAACAAAACTCTAACTCCTCGGCAATCAATACAGGCTTGGTGTCTACTCAGCCAGTCCATACCTCATACAATGTCATAGTTCGGTAGTGGCATGACGAGTAGACTCACTCCCAACTTTCGGCCTCCCAATAAGATGCTTCGCCCTCTGTAAACATCACTCACGAGGATGACCCCACCCCCGGTCATGATCTTGCAGGTCCTAGGCAATGGTTCAGAAACCAAACTGTGTCTAATAGCATACGATACTGACACAAAGCTGTGGAAAGCCCCAAAATCAAAGAGTGTAAATGCTGGAAAGGAGTCGAGAAGAACTGAACCTGCTATCAGCTTTCCGATGGCCTCGGCATCCTCAGCTGCCATGGCGAAAGCTCGCCCCTGCTGTCCACCTCGTGCTTGCTGCTGGTGCTGCTGGAACCTCTGCTGCTGGATCTGCAGGGCCGGTCCCCTCTGCTGGCCTGTTGGAGCCTTGGCTGTCCCAGCTCCTCCTGGTATCGGACGCATCGATGCAACTGGACAATCCCGTATCTGATAGTCCGCCGAACCACACATCAAGCATCTGCCAAGTCTCTTCCTGCACTCCTCCTACTTGTGCCCAGGCTTCTTGCAGAAAGTACAACTAATAGTCTGCTGCCTGGGTGCCTGCTGCCCTCTCTGTTGCTGATGCTGCACCTGCTGAAAAGGTGTACGGCCCTGATGCTGGTGTTGCTGAACTGGCCTCTGCTGCTGAAAGTGCTGCTGGAAGTTAGGCCTCTTGGCCTGCCCCTGACTGCTGCTACCATCCTGGAAGTCGCGACCCCTCTTCTGCTTCAGCCCTAGGTCGTCTTCCGCCGCCATAGCCCCAGAAAATATCTCAGCAAATGTAGCGTTCCGGTCACTCTTAGTCAGCGACCGAATCTCTCTAATCAATCCCCGGCGAAACTTCCTCGCCTTCGTCTTCTCGATCAAGTCATCTATAAACCCGGCTAATCTGCAGAACTCCCCGGCATACTCAGCTATCGTCTAGTTCCCTTGAACCAGACCCTCAAACTGTGCCTCGATACCTCCCAAGGCAACATCAGGAAAGAACTGCTCCTTAAACAGCTCCTTGAACTGGGCCCAAGTCTGGCCCTCAACTCCCACCCTAGGATCTGCCTGATACCACGCATGGGCTAAGTCCTATATCTGGCTGCCCGCCGCCTCGATCTGGAGTCGATCTGGTATCTCCGCCAGTCAGAAGATCTCCTCGATGTGCTCTATCCAGTCGTCTGCAATATGAATGCCCTCTGTGCCGAAGAACTCCCGAGGGTGCATCTTCTGGAAGTCTTGAATGTCTTTCTCCCTTCGATGGGGCTGCTGCTGGGCCCCTGAGCAGTAATCATCTCGACTGTAGTACTAACCAGCTGGTGTGCCTCATCGATTCCCTGACGAAAATCTGCAGTCTGCCTCGTCTGCTGCTGCTGGTGGGACTCTAGAATCCTCTCTACGAAGGAGAAGAGATGTGCAGCATCTACCATCCCCGCAGGCGGAGGCTGCTGCAGTGGAAGGACCTCGGGAATCACAAGGCTCTGCCTCCTCGCTGGTGGAGGTGCTCCTCCAAAAGCTGTAGAGACACCGACACCTGAGGGCTGCACTAGCCCTGCGGTACCGGAAGTTGGCTGCTGGATACAAGAGGTGGCAGACCCCTCTCCAGCGTCTTCCGTCCCGTGGCGATGCGATCTTGTCTCAACCATCCTGGAGACACAGATCAAACAAGAAACAATTACTGAGAATGAGTCAAAATATCAAAGGAGGACAGTTTAAAATTCTAAGGAAGAGAATAAGCAGCAAGAGTAGATATACGGAATCTGATAAGGAATTTTCCTAGTGTGATTGAGTACCTTCAAAAATATACTAATTCCTACTGCAGGCTGCAGCGATATTCTAGTTCGAATACCACTACATTTCTAACCTAGACCTGCATGGGCCACCACTAAAAACGTGTCACGACCCGCACCCTAGAGTAAGGGCACGAGACGTGGGTACGTCCAGCCTACGCCGTAGTGTCGGCGGTAGAACGCTGTCCTAGGTCACAACATCTAATAGTTTAAGGTAAATAACAGTTATACTCCCCGAATGGGGGTGACATAACAGAATATATCTCAATCACGACTAAGGTAGAACAGGAATAAGATAGAATGATAATATCCAGAAATGAACATCACAGAGATACAATCCAGAATTCTAAGTGTCTATAATAAATACATATCCCAAATATCTCTGAAATCCATATACAGTAATCCAAGAAAAGTAAAGACAATCCTAGTCTAAGGGAGTGTCATCTACTGCTAGTGGATCCTGCTGCTGGTCCAAGTCCAGGCACTCGTCTAGTGTAGCACCATAGTAGATAGGGAAGAACGCCTCAGCCTCGTCCTATGTAATATTTCAACAGGTCCAGTCAGGACAGGAGCGAGCACAGTACATCTCAACAAATCATAGCAGGTCAGGATATATAATCATGCTAGAGAGTAAGATACAAGAAATTGAAGGATAATATGAAAAACAGGAAAGACTATAAATAAATAGCTATAGTATATAGAGAACTAACAGTGTCTAGTGATTCAGAGCACAAGATGGTTCTGTAAACGGCACGATGTTGTACACGAGTAATCTACAGAGGTTGTACACGAGTAATCTACTGGATTGAATACATAACCACTTCTACTCCCTAGCCCCAATCAATACACAAGGATCTAGCTAAGTTATGTTATTGCACACGAAGTATAGTCGCACACGAGATCAAATGAATACATGAATATACACGATTTCACATGATTTTACACGAATATTACGAATACAAGGAGTACACGATGCTCACGATAAAATACATGAACACGAGTACCCGATGTATCCGCTAAGGGGATAACATCGCACAACAAGATCCATATAGTACTAATCCGTGTTTCCAACGTATCAACATCATGTAAAGTAATCTAAAGCAGGAAAATACTCCTAATGCAGGATATGAAATGATCAGAGAATTTACTCGCCTGTAATCCGAGAATCTAGAGAATATCTACTGTCCGAGGAGTGGTGTCTGTCTCCTATAGAATAGTACAAGTCACTATGAGTCTACTATGATAATAAGATGCAAGTTAATGCATTCTACATAAATCTAGGTCAATCTAGGCCAAAGTCAACTCTTGGTCAACTCTGGTCAACCCTAGAAGTCAAACTAGGTCAACCAACTCTAAACTAGTCTAACTAGTCTATTCTAGGTCTAACATGGCTACACAAGTCTAATCTAGGCTCACTAGGCAATACCATGCCCTAACCAACCTATAATCACATCTACACAAGTCCAATCATTTATCTAAAATGTAATACACTCTAATATAGAATACACATATTGATGTATTATATAATATAACTAAAATACAAATTAGCCTATAGGTTACTATAATACATCACACATATATATCTATCAAATATATATAATAGAACACACTCATAAATATAGGATACCTATATATATATATATATATATATATATATATATATATATATATATATATATATATATATATATATATATATATATCAATACATATATATACATATGTATAGAGAAAGGGGAAAACACATGTATGTGTCCAAGTGTGTGTGTGAGAGAGTACAAGGGTGTGTGTGTTAGACATAAACATGTGAGTGTGGTGTCAAATGAGGATGTGTGTGTGTGTCATACATGATAGGGTTGTGTGTTAGTGTCAAGAGAGACAAGTGTGTGATCCTGAAAACAGTGTAGGGAAATCAGTGAAGGGGTAACATGTGTGTAATGAAAAACAGTGGCAAGTGGTTCAATAACAGTGGCTTAGGAATCAACTCAGGAAATAGGAATTCCTGGAAGACAGTGAATGAAAACAGTGAAGAGAGTGTCAATAGAGTGTGTACAAAAATTATGAATAAAGAGTGATACATGTGTAGCAGTAAGGTGACAGGTTATAGGAAGGAATTTCAGCTAATGTTAAACAATGAAAAATCAGTTCATTTCATTCCAAAAACCCTCAGGTATTGAATAGTTAACAAGAACAGTCTAACTAGCCAAATCCTGGAACAATCTCAGGTGTAGGAACATTTCAGAACAGTTGCAAAAGGAATAAAATCAGTTCATTTCCAGATAGTAACCCAAAACCCAGTTCATAGTTTCCTGAAATTCATTCTCAGGTTTAACATATATGGCATTCAATTGTTTACAGGAAAAAGGAAAGGAACCAATTTCAGTACATTAAGAGTGAATCAAAGCACTCATTTCAGCTCAGGTAATGAAAAAGGAAATCAATGAAATCGGTTTTCAAAAAGGGAAAGGAAATCAGTGATCATATGGATCAAAACATTCATTAAATCTCAGGAAGAAACCAATCTAAGTTAACAGTATTTCGAAATCCAACCAATACCTAAACATCCCATTCTCCCATCCAAAAGCCAATTTCAAGTTGTAACATTAAGCTAATATGAATTACATCATGTGGGGCATTTAACAGTGGAAAAAATATCGAATAACAGGAATTAAACGTTAGGAAAATACTCAAAATATAAGTATCAGAAATGTATCAGAAAATATGCAGTTCAAACCCAATTCGAACCAATTTCCACATTAACAACCTAACTAATCATGCAAACTAATTTAACAGGGATAATGCATCATAATTAGGATCTAAACAACAATTAAAATCATGAATTAAAACTAATTAAAATTGAATTAACACAGGGAACCAAAACACATACTGTGCACGCACAGTGCATTATTCGTGCACACGTGATATCGTGTCCGACATGACACGAGGGGTCGTACCACTTGGGGAACCCTGTGTTAGTCACGATTATGACACGTGTGTCGAGTTTCGTGTGTCGAAGTGGCGTGTGCACAGTACAATCGTACCCTAGCAACAGGACAAGCACCCTGCCCGCGCGCGCACGCGTGCACCCGCGTGTACGTGTCCACAATCCGACACGACGTGACACGAAAACATGCTCAAAGCAATAGAAATACAGAAGCAAGGTTAATCCCTAATTTTCTATTCAATTACAATCCTAAAATCAGGTCGAAATGCCCTTTGGGGCATTTCGTCAAATACCTATAAACATGGGCTGATACGTGTCCGATACGGACACGTAATGGACTCGAATTCTAGGGTTAGCTACACCTACAGCTAGGGTAGGCCTAGGGCATCCTAGATATGCAAATAATCAGCAATTTCATGGAGTAGAATTGAATATACCTAGGGATGTGCAAAGGCTCAAAATCCTCAAATGAAATTGGTTCTTCAAGCCACCAAACTCCTTCAAATTAATTCCTTCCTAAAAATACTCAATACCAACAGCAAGTAGACTAATTTTAGAACCTAAAGCAATTGATTTGGGTGGAAAAGGAATTGAAATGGATTTTCTAGGATTTATTGAAGATGGAGACTTACCTCTTTCTAAAACTTGCCAAAATAATCTAAGGAGGCTAGCCCTAATTCCTAGGAGCATTAAATAGAGGGGGGTGACCTAAGTGGCCGACCAAGTGGGTTGGATAGGGCTAGGGTTAGGTTACATGGTGTTGGGTTGGGCCTTAAAGGCTAAAATCACAAGTCATGACTTGTGAAACCACAAGCCATTTCCTAATCAATTAAATTCCTAATTTCTCCAAAATAATTCTAATGAGTTAATCATCACTAACTTAGGTCAAGCTAGGGTTTCTTAACCTAACCAAATAGTCATGACCTAGGTAAGCCTCTAGGACAGTCTCCTAAGTCAACATGAGTCAAAGTCTAGAATAGCACCAAATCAATTATACTAAAAATCACTAAAAATTCTATAATAATAATTCCAAATTAATTCCAAAATTTCAAAAATGACCAAAATATCCTCAAGCTAGAAAAGTGGTAGTGACAGCTCCCGAGGGGGATAACATCTCAATGTAAAGATCCATATAGTACCAATTCGTGTTAACAACGTGACAGCATCAAGTAAAGTAATCTAGAGCAAGAATATAAATTCTAACAAGTATGAAATGATCATACAATGTACTCGCTTGATATCCTAAGTATCTGGTAAGTGTAGATATCCAGACAGAGAAGATGAGTCCTATTTAGAGCAACACAGGTCACAACATGTCCAGAATGGTAATACTGAAGATTATAATGCATTCTATATGAATTCTAGGTCATTCTAGACTAAAGTCAACTCTTGATCATATCTAGTCAACTACACTAGTCAATTTAGGTGAACTAAGTCATACTAGGTCCAAGCCTAGTCCAACAAGTCTCACTAAGCCTAACCAAGCCTAGGCTAGCACTCAAACACAATACCAAGCTAAAATAAACCACACAAGTCTATACACTATACATAAATACATGTATACATACCTACATTACATGTATTCTTACATTACATCTACACATTACATACATTACATTATTCATGCATTACATTATATACATGCATTCATATATGCAATCATGCCTACATACAATACCTTGCATCACACTACAAGTACACATCCTTATATGCCTACATGCATATTTTTATATCATTATATAGGGTGAGTGAACTTGTGTATAGTGTTCATGGCAAGGGTGAGTGAACATATTGCAAGTGTCAAGTTTTATTGTATAAATGTGTGTGTGTTGTATTAACAAGGTTGTGGCAGTAGTGGTAGGGTATGCGTTGTGGACAGTGAGTGATAGGGTATATGGCATACAGTGGCAGTGATGAGAATGTAAATAAGTAAGTGTGTTCAGATTTCATCTCAATCTCAGGTTAGTTATCTCAGGTTTTCTATATAGTGAACCTAAAGTTTAAAATAGCAAATATCATTCAAGTCATCTCAGGTTAAACCCTGTTTTAAACCCTAAAACTCAGTTCTATCATATAAGTAAAGTTTCAGTTTAAGACACATTTCAGTTTTCATCAGAGTGAATATATCAACTTCAAATTCAGGTTTCAAAGTTAAGGTAAAGCTTAGATTGACAACATCGAAAGCAACTCAAGTTTTGTAATATGCAAATCAAGTCTCAGTTATTAAATGGTAACTCAGTGTAATGTCACAGCAGTTTCAACAATCAGTGAACTCAGTAATGAATTCGAAACACAGTTCATGAAACCCAAACGAAATCAAATCAACCTAAATACATCTAAAACCAGTCTTCATTCACTGTTAATTAAAAAGTTCTAGTTTTTATTTATAGTTCAAATTCAAACTCATTTTTCATTTTTATTCAAAAAAAACCCAGTTTTCATGTATCAGTGAACTCATGTTCACATTTCAGTTTCAGGTTTTCTAATATCAGTAAAACATCAAACAAGTTCATATCATATAATGCATTAGAGGATTAAAATCTCTAATCAATTTTAAACTCAAACCCAAACCCAGGTTTTAAGTATCAGAACCTAGGGTTTGAAAACCTAATTTCATATGAAACCAAATCGAAAACTCAAAATAGGCATAGAGAATTGTTCACCCCTCACGTGTCATGGGGAATGATTTCGTATCCAAATTACTGGACACGAAATGTCCAATCGAAATCAACATAACAGTATCAGTAAAACTGTGAGTGTGCAGCATGTTCGAGCTCAACTGGGCTCTACACAAGACATGAGAGGTGTCATGCTTATGTTCACACCTAGCCCAGGTGTAGGGCTACACGTTCGACACCTGATACATCACAACGACGTGTCCAGGGGCGACCCGAAA
The DNA here is from genome assembly GCA_029216955.1 of Iris pallida. Lineage (NCBI taxonomy): Eukaryota > Viridiplantae > Streptophyta > Magnoliopsida > Asparagales > Iridaceae > Iris > Iris pallida. The sequence continues at coordinate 26,549 of JANAVB010001811.1, forward strand.
CCCGTGTCAGTGCAAGAATTCTGCCCGTGCACAGTGTGTGTAATATCAATGCTCGTGCAATTTCTCCTAAACCAGAGTACGAGACTTGATGAAACTTTGGGAGCATGCTCGCAGATATTTCCCCCATGTGCTCACCAAGTCTCGTGTCAAACCGCACCGAGTCGTGTCCTACAGAACACTCGAGTAGCAAGGCACTGAGACACTGTCTCGTGTACGGGTTCGTGTCCGATTTTGGACACAAAAACTGACACGATTCGTGTTCAGTCCTCACAAAAATCAAAGTACACATGAACATCTACAAAATTGTTCAAATACAATTTGAAAATAACAAAATAAAATTCATTGTAGCATTCCATCGAACACCTATGCACACACACTGATACGTGTCCAATACGGACACCAAATCAATACACATTCTTACCAAACTCACTCTACATCTAGGGGACACCTAGATGGATGCATCTATGGAAAGAATCAGGATTTAGAGGTGATTTGAAGGAATTACCTATTGAGAGTCAATCTCAATAAAAAAAGCCCCAAATTGTGAAGTCCCCTTCCTCAAGCAATGTCCAAATGAGCTCCCCTCCTTGCAAGCTAGCGTCCTTCAACCTCTATTCCAAATTTAGAACCAATTGAAAAAGATTGGGATCAATTTGGTGGAGGAATGGGGAGATTTGATGATTTAGGGAAGAACTATTAGGGTTTCTAAAAGAGGATTTCTAAAGGAGGCAAGTGAGTGTTAAGAGGCATTATATAGGGGTGTTGGGGTCTCCATATGGCTGCCATTGCATGGTTAGAATTAGGGTTTGGGCATGGAGAAAGGCTATGGGCTCTCTAGCAATCAATTCTAAGTCTCAACTTACACTACCAAAATAAGTCATATCAGCGACGAGTTTAGCGACGCTTAATAAAAACGACGCTATTATTTGGCAATTTAGCGACGTATAATTTTTACGTCGTTGGACGTCACTACTACTGACGTTCAGCGACGTATTGCGACTAATTTTTTTATAACAAAATTTTATGTCACCCAAAAGTCGGTAAACGTCGCTATTGTTTTACTATTAGCGATGTTTTTGCGGCACTAGAATACGAGTCGCTATATTTTAGAATATAGTGACGTTCAGCGACGTCTTTCACTGATGTCGGTAAATCTTTTCCATTAACCCGATTGGATTTTCCTTTCCCCCCATTCTCACACGAAAATTTCCCAAAAAATTTGTTTTTCCCCCATTCTCTGCCGTCGCCCAGCCTCCTCCTCCACCGCCTCTTCGAGCTCCTCCTCCTCCTCCACCGCTCCTTCTCCTCCACCGACCTCCTCCTCCTACTCCTCCTCTGCCGACTGGCCTCCTCCTCCTTCTTCTCGTTGCTGCGTGCTCCTCCTCCTCTCTGAGCTCCTCCACCGACCCCTCCTCCTCCTCCACCGCGAGCTCCTCCTCCTCCTCCTCCTCCTACTCGGCCATCCCAAGATCCCCTCCTTCTCCAATCGAGCTCCTCCACCGAGTTCCTTCTCCTCCAACCGCCTACACGCGCCGCGGAGCTCCTCCACCGTGAGCTCCTTCTCCTCCTCCTCCTCCTCTCGGCCACCCCCTTCCTCTATCAGCCCCAAAGCTCAGGTAAACCCTAACCTGATATCTCTAGTAACCATTTGACATGGACACGACACAGACACGAATATGACACGAACATATAAAATATATGTGCTAATTCTCTTTGAGCAGTTATGTCATTTTGTAACATATATAATATAGGCTAGTTAGGGACTGGTTTAGGGGTGCTTTGGGGTGGTTTGTGACAGCAAATAGGTAAGTTATAGGGACTAAAATAGGACAAGTTTAAGGGGCCTATTAAGGACTGTTATGGGATAGTCTATGGGCTGTTATGAAGGCTGAATATAGGACAGGTTTGGGGGTTATATGGACTGCTATGGGGCAGCTAAGGACAGGTATTATGGACTGGTTTTGGAGTACTTATAAGCTGCTAAATGGGGGACTAGTTGGCTGTCAACCTTGGACTGGAATAGGGGTGCTAAATGGGTTGATATGGCTGATATAGTTGATCCCCTGCCCCCCTCACTGCTATTAAATAGCAGTAAGTTACTGGTATTGCTGCTACTAAATAACAGTCCCCTTTGGGGACTGTTGAGTCTCCATAGATCAGTCCCCTGGGTGGGGACTGATATACTCCAATTCTGCTGTTCACAGCAGTGAAGTCCCCCCCCCCCCCTCTTTCACTCCATCAGTCACTCCCTCTAATCCCTCACTCTCTCTAACTCTATATATACACACACTACACAAAACTAAAACCCCACATTCTCAATCCTCCCTCTCTAACAAATACACATACACTCACAATATCAACCAATTCCAACTCTAATTCACTACCCCATTAGCCGAACTCTCACCCAACATGAACACAAATGTAAACACACATAATATCACATATATATATACATATATAAGCCACAAATATATATACATATATATATAAAGAATAATATATATATAACCATTGATATATATATACATATATACATATAGTTAAATAATATGATACAATATGATACATAGAAAAACACATCTCTAAACCAATAGAAATCTGGGATTTAATATCTAAATAACATTTAAACAATATATATTAAATCTATTGGGATGGATGTAATCACTTTCCCCCATAATTTCTCTTCCATTGGGAATCATTTTCCTTTCCTCCTCAATTTCTTTGGCATCCAAACATAGGAAAGTAATCACTTTCCTTTCCCAATATACAAGATTAGAAATAATATCCCAAATTGAGGATACCTAAATATTTTAGTTAACCATAGTGAATATATATCTGAAATTCTTAAGAAAGAACATACATACTATGACTGAAATAAATTGAACTAGAAAGAAAATAAATTGTTTTTTTAGAGAAAACTAAACTGAGAGAAACATGTATTTAAGTACTTTTCCCAACTTGAGATTTTGGAAACACTTGAAAAGGATTTCCCTTTTGAAAGTCTCATATGTAGTTATGTTTCTCTAAGAGAAGAGCCTTGTCCAACTTTGTACTAATTCTTTCTAAATTGAGTTAGTTATCCTTCTTCCTTCATGATTAAAGTTCGGTCATCGTAGTCATGATTATGGATATCCGATATCTTAACCAAAGTAAAATATATCTGAATTGTTAATAACATATATCTTATGAATTAAGCAATTACTTCAAACACAAATGATCCGAGAAATTGTATACGAGCACATTGGACTTGGACACGAGCACATTGGACTTGGACACGATACATTAGACTTGGACTATTAATCTAACATATACTTCATAGGAATGGTCGATATTACCGATTTCGATATCGATACTCATAGGAATGGTATGTTAGCGATTTTGATATCGATGCTCATAGGAATGGTCTGATACCGATTTCGATATCGATACTCATAGGAATGGTCGATATGACCGATTTCAACATCGATACTCGTAGGAATGGTGTGATGCTGGATACTCATAGGAATGGTCTGATACCGATTTCAATATCGATACTCATAGAAATGGTGTGATACCGATTTTGATATCGATACTAATAGGAATATCCTCAAATGGTCCCCTGCAGTAGGCAGTAAGGGCATTTCAAGTATATATATTTCTTTACCTTATTGGTGTGATACCGATTTCGATATTGATACTAACAGGAATATCCTCAAATGCTATTACTTTCACAAGTGTTTCAACGATGTGCTTGTATCTATCTTACAGAATTATCCTCAAATGGATATGGAGCTGAATTACTATCTACAGAATCGTTCGTGGATGTACAACCGTCATCCTGATGACATGTGCGGTGTACGGGATGAATTCATAGAGGGTGTACACCAGTTCCTGCAGTTTGCCAAGGCGTTCTCTCAGTACATGGACGGTACCAAAATTCAGTGTCCGTGTGTGAGATGTCGCAACTTGAAATATCATCCACAAGTGGATGTCACGTATCATTTATACTCGAAGGGTTTCACGCCGAATTACTATCAGTGGAGCGAGCACGGAGAACTTGTGTCTTTAGCATCGGAGTACGAGCCTTATCTAGATGTCCACAACAACGCTTCTTACGATGATGGGTTGGTGAACATGGTTTTTGATGCGGCCGGGCCTAGTTTCGATCCGGATGATCATGATGCACCTGAGGAGGCACCGAACCCCGATGCTGCACAGTTCATGGAGTTGTTGGAGAATGCAAGGATTCCATTATATCCTGATTATGAGGATCATTCACCGTTGGAGGTGGTTACAAGATTATTGAGCATCAAGTCCGATTTTAACATGTCGCAAGATTGCTACCACCGTCTTATGGAGTTGCTTATAAAAATATTGCCTGAGGGTGCGAAGTTGCCTAAAGACTTCTACCGGTCTAAGAGGATGGTTAGATCGCTCTGGCTGGGATACGAAAAAATCGATGTCTGTCGCAACGGGTGCAAGTTGTACTACAAAGACGACAAGGATGAAGATGCCTGCAGATTTTGTGGTGTCGATCGCTACAAGGCAAGTGGTAGAGGAAAGTCTGTTGGTGCCAGGAAGCCTACCTTTTCGATGCACTACTTGCCGTTGACGTCGCGATTGCAGCGGTTATTTATGGTGAAGGAAACGGCAGAAAATATGAGTTGGCATAAGCGGGAACATACCGAAGGAGTGTTGGATCACACATCTGATGGAGAAGCATGGAAGCACTTTGATCGAGAGTATCCAGATTTTGCTTCTGATCCGCATAATGTCAGATTGGGTCTCTGCTCCGACGGTTTTACCCCATTCCGACTTTCGGGATCCCAGTATTCGTGTTGGCCTGTGATCGTCACCCCGTACAATCTACCGCCTTGGATGTGCATGAAGACTCCGTATATGTTCCTCACCATTATTATCCCAGGTCCAAACAATCCGAAAAGGAACATCGATGTGTATTTACAGCCATTGATTGATGTGTTGAATCATCTGTGGGAAGTAGGTTCCAACATGTACGATGTATCTAGAAAACAAAATTTCTAGATACGGGCAGCACTTATGTGGACCATCAATGACTTTTCGGCCTATGGAATATTATCTGAATGGAGCACGCATGGTCGTCTTTCATGTCCGTATTGTATGGACAGCACTAAGGCTTTTCGTTTGAAACACGAAGGCAAACCGTGCTTCTTCGATTGTCATCGACAATTCCTGCTGAAGGATCATCCATACCGGAGGAACAGGAATACTTTTCGTGCTGGCACATGTTGGTGGACCCGCCAAATATCGATGGATGTACCCGTTCGAGCGACATTTGAATCACCTAAAAAGAAAGGTAAAAAATAAGGCTCGGGTCGAGGGTTCTATTTGTGAAGCCTATATTCTCGAGGAGATTACAAATTTTTGCTCCTCCTATTTCAAACCTCATGTTGCTATGAATAGAACGAGGGCTCCGAGAAACGACGACGGATATCAAGAATTTAATGATGGAATACTAAAAGTATTCAATGCGTCCGAAAAGTCTTCAGGAAAAATAAAGAAGAGATATTTGAATGACGAAGAGCTAAGGGCTGCTCAGTTGTATGTATTACTCAATTGCGACGAGGATGAAGTAGAGAAGCTAGAGGGATAAGTAACTCAGGATAATGAGTTTACATCATCTCAATGTAATAGTATAAGCTAATATTATTGTACTAATCGGTGGTTGCTTCGTTGTTTTCCAGCACATATAATGATGACTTGAGGCTGGTTAGACCCTACCTAACAGACGAAGCATTAGAACAAGAAATGAGACGTCATTTTCCTTCTTGGTTGAGCAAATATGTAAGTAGCTCGGTAATTACTGGCCTCTTCTAATGCAACTGCGCAATAAATAACTTATTATCTCTTCTTTGATATTCAGGTCGATCGTCTAATTTCACCCGAGATTGAATTAATTAGAACTCTTACCAAAGGACCAATTACTTTTGTTAAAATATGGCCAAGTTACTGTGTCAATGGCTTTCGGTTCAAGTCGACAAATGCTCCGATCAGAGACAGCTTCCTGGATCTTGATTCCACAAAAAAATAGTTGTTTGTGTATCAAGTCTTCGAACTACAAAGACGTCGATCCAGGAAATGATTTCTTTGGCATCTTGCGAGAGATTGTGGAGTTTTCATATAATAATGGCAGAGAACCTACAAAGATCGTGTTGTTCAAGTGTGAATGGTTCGATCCGATTGAAAATCAAGGTTGGAAAATTGACAAGCATGGTCTTGTGGATATAAACTACAAGCGTACATATCAAGGCTACGAACCGTTTGTCCTAGCAACTCAGGCTCAGCTCATGTACTTCACAGCTTATCCGAGACGGGGAGTAACGAAGTCTGACTGGTGGGCAGTATGCAAGACTAAAGCTAGAGATACTTTTGATGTTGATGAAAAAGCTTACCAGGAGGACGAGCTACATCTTGTAACCAATATTGTCGATGTGGACTCCACGGAAGTTACGCATTACACGACACATAATGTAGAAGATGTAGAATTATCCGAAGAGGAAGACGAAGCCGACGAAGGCGAAGATGAAAGTGAAGATGAGGAGGAAGAGGAAGATGAGGTCGAGGAAGACGAACAAGATGATTATTCTGAAGATGATTGAGAGAGATATACTTATCTGAACTTAGATGTTTCTTCTAGAATATATTATGTGGACTTAGATGTTTATTGTAGAATGTATCATCATATGTTGTCTTGGTTATTATCTTGTCTTTGTTGTACTTTCATATTTCTAGTCTCTATTATTTGTTGTACTTTTATATTTCTAGTCTCTATTATATGTTGTATTACCATATGCTGTTATCAGGTATGGCAGGTCGTCGCGGATCGTTCTGAAAAGGGGGACGACGAGGTCATGATCCTCTGGTACTTCCTACAGGTACTGTTAGAGGACGAGGTTTTCCTTCGGTACCTCCTACTGGTACCGGCTCTGGATCCTCGTCGTCGATTACTCCTCTATATCGGACAATAGCTGGACCTGCTGGGACGACGTCACGTGGCATATCTCCTGGGACGAGTAGTTCCAGGCCTAATGAGAGTGCTCGCCCGTCTAGCATTTCTGCTGCTGATACGACGATGGAGACGGATGAACAGATGGCGGAGACTGCACCGACGGTCGAGGCGGCTGCGCCGACGGTCGACCAGCATCATGCAGATGATGCGTGTGCACCTCCGAAGGAGAGGAGGACGGAGATCTGGGCCGACGGTACAAAGTTGGTATTTTGGTTTATAATTTTTTTTTCTGTTTTTATAATAAATTAACTTTTTTATGAATATAATATGTCTGTATAGATATCGTCCCCCAGAGGTACAGAGACGTCTAGGCCACATGTTGAGGCATAATTATAGTGGTCCTTGGATTAACTACTCTGATGCTCCAGATGAAAGGAAGAACTACTTATTTACGCACTTCAAGGTTAAAATAGATTTGCTTTTAATATGAATCATATAATTAATTTATATTATATATAACTGATAAATATTTGGTTTGTGCTCTTCTAGGATATGTTTTTCTATCCACCGCACCGGACAGAGCTTATCGAGGGGAATGCCATGAAGGTTTGCGCTCTTCTAGAACTACTCTGATGCTCCGCGATGCTATTAATGATCAGAAGGATCATGATCGTGCCGGAAAGCCGATCCAAGGTTGGATCACCCCTGATTAGTGGAATGCCATGAAGGTTCGATTCGATGAGCCAAGGTACAAGGAGAAGTCGGAGAAGGCCAAGGCGGCTAGGCAACATGCCTCGAAGTGGTGCGGTGGGTCGATTCCGATGACGGAACATTTTCGTCTCTGGTATGTCTTTCTCTTTTAGAAGTATTATTTTAATACAAAATTGATAAATTATTACTAAGATAATATATTTAATTATATGTAAGGAAGGTCGGTAACGCCGACATGGTGACCGTCTTCCTGGCCACCCATCGGAAGGGCGAAGGCCTTATTGACGAGAGGGCCGAGCAGACCTATGTAAGTATTACAATACTTTATCTTAATTTAATACTTCGTGTAAATTTTAATATAACTTAGTAAATATGATACAAATAAATATTCATGTAGTTAGTAATAATAAGCACATTAATTAGAAATTAGAAATTATATAGTACTATCCATACTTTCTAGGCCGAGTATCAGAGGCTGCGGGAACGGACGGCTGCTAGTGCACCTAATACAGGAGAGGCCGGTACTTCCTCGTAGCCCACTCAAGCTCCGTCGACGGACGAGCTGTGGATGACCGCCGTTGGTGGACTCCATAGGGGTACGTACTACGGTACGGGATCCTATGGCACCCTAGTTGCGACCCAGTCCTCTAGGGCATCTCCTGCTAGTGTGCATGGTCTACAGCCGTCCCAGGAGTCTGCCCGAGTCCACCAAATGATGGAGTCTCTCCATGATGACCTGCTATGACGGATCGAGGAGCAGTCTTAGAACCCTACGAACGATCATGTGCTGCTAGCACGATTGGATGCACTCGACCGCGGCATTATGGAGCTCATGGAGACGACTGAGAGGACAGAGCGCAGCATTGGACGGTTAGAGTGCACGGTGACGGAGCTGCAGATAGCACAGGTGGCCATGACCGATAGGCTGAGATTGGTGACGGATTCGATGGTCCAGAGCAGTGATAGACTGTTATCTACCATAGATTCATACAACCAGCGACTTACAGCGTTGGAGCGTGCTGGTCCTCCGGGTGCGCCTTCATCATCGTCGACTCCGCCGCCACCACCGTCTTCTTCATCGATACCGACTCCACCGACGTCACTGCCTGGTCCATCGGTATCGATTTCACTTGAGGAGTATGAGTTGTTCTTATCCCTTCGTCGCGGCGGTGCCCCTCCTGCACCAGATCCTTAGTAGTCCTAGTTAGGACTGTTTGTTTGTGTTTATTTGTGACTTGGATAATTGTTGGTTGTGTAGACTTGGATGTTTGGATCATATTCTATTTGTTGGTTGTGTGCAGACTTTGGTTATTTGGTTGTAGACTTTGTTATTTGGTGTAGACTTGGTTATTTGGATACTTGTTGGTTATGCCTATTCTATTTGTTGGATACTATTCTATTTGTTGGATCCCATTCTATTTGTTGCCTGCAATATTGTGTTATACTGTTGTTTATGTTATTATTCGTTTCAATTGGATGTTAATGTGCTTCTGTGGTTTACGTTTACCGGTGTTGAGTGTTCCACCGAAGGGGTCGGCGAACCCAGAGAGAAAAGGATATATGTTATACTGTGTCTTTATGGTTATCTTTTTAAACTGGAGGGAGAAAATGACATTCTGTATTTTATTTTTTTATTTTTTTACAGATTTAGCGACGTTTATCGACGTCCACCGACGTATGTTTGCGTCGGTAAACGTCGATAAATCTGTAAAATTTTCCAGGGTACCGATGTTTACCGACGTCCATATATGTCTGAGACCGTCGGTAAAAGTCGGTGAACGTCGATAATAATCCCAGGAATTACCGACATTTAGTGACATTTTAAACGACGGTAAACGTCGGTAAGTTCTCAGGATTTTACCGACGTGTAGCGACTTTCAACACGTCGCTAATCCACCGACGAAACGATGGTAGACGTCGGTAATATCCCAGGATATACCGACGTAAATAAACGTCGATAAACGTCGGTATTTGCGACGTTCGACGACGTTTTAAAGACCAGCGACTTACGTTTCCGCGACAAGTCCAAAACGTCGGTAATTGCGTCGGTAAATATTTTTAGCGACGTAATTTGGCGTTTTAGCGACGCCTTTAGGCGTCACTAAAATGACTTATTCTGGTATTGTTAAGGCCCAAGCTAATTCTAGGCTAAAGCTAATAAAATATCTAACTTACAAATATCTAGATATTCTCTAACTTAGTTATTAAGTCTCTAACATTCTAACTAAACCTCCATGAACATCACTAACATCTAGGTTAGGTCAAAACTAGGTTAGTCTCTAATAAAAAGATTAGCACCATAATAATCAATCAAAATTTATTTTTCATTTAAAGTCAAAAATGACCAAAATACCCTTAGGCAAAAATGTAGAAATAAATCACCCTAATCACATGGTTAGGTTTCCATGGTCATGGTTAGTCTCTAGGTCAAGTAGTATCTAGGGTTTTACTAGCAAAATACCAAAATCATAAATTACCAATTAAAATAATTTTAAAAGAATTAAAAATTACCAAAAATCAAAACATGATTTAAATTTTATTATTAAAAGACTAAAAATATAAAAGTTCAAAATTATCCTCATTTAGAAAAGTGGGTGTTACACTAGAAGGGGTTGTGAACATGTGGGGGTTGATAGTATGGTAGAGGGTCGTGTTAGCTTTGCAATGGACCCTCGTGGAGTGTCACAGGAGGTCGAAACGGGATGCAAAACTGTTGTACACCACAAGGTGGTGTTAGCGGCCTAAACTCGGAGCAGTTTCAATTTTGGAGTGTTTGAAGGGAGTTGGTGCCACTTTATATGCATCTATATATAAAGTGTGAAGGGTTAAAGGATCAGGGTTTGAGAGAATATGGATTTGGTAGAGTTTGGTAAGGTTTGGTGGTCCAATTTTCAAGATATATAAAGCTGCACCCACAAATTTGTTTGGTTTCCTAATAAGGAAGGTGTATATTAGGTGGGGTACATATTGAATCCAATCAATATTGGTTGCTATTAGATTGAGAATCTAGTAGTTTAGGGCAACCTAGAATAGGGTTTACCAAAGCTTGTTGGACTAGTTTTGGGCCGGTAGAATTATTCGAGTCGAAATAGGATCCGAAAGACTATTAAATGGGTCTTGTGTGCCATTTAAAAATAAATAGCACATGATAACTCAATTGAGTGGGACATCATTAGCATGTGTGTAGTAGACTCAAAATATGTGAAAACCATATATTGGTCGAAACATTTGGATCAGGATTAGGTCTCAAACTAGACTTGGAAAATACACAAAATTTTACGGTAAGGGCTAAAATGACTATTTTGACCCTAAAGTTGTGCAAAAAGAATGTAGTGCAAGGAAACATGTTTGAGTGGGACATCATATGCTTACATGAAGGTGGACTCATTTAGAACACGAAATTGGTTTAGAAAAATTGGCTAATGTTGTGCTTCAAAATCAAAGCTAAAACAAAGTAAGAGTGTGTGTGTGTGTGTGTGTGTGTGTGTGTGTGTGTGTGTGTGTATTAATGTTAATGTTATTTTTTTTATGTTAACATTAATTCTAATACTAAAATTAGCATTAAAATTAACACTAAAATTAATATTAACATTAAAATTTTATATATATATATATATATATATATATATATATATATATATATATATATATATATATATATATATATATATATATTTTATATATATATATATATATATATATATATATATATATATTTTATATATATATATATATATATATAAAAAATATATATATATATATATATATATATATATATATATATATATATATATATATATATATATATATATATATATATATATATATATATATATAAAATATATATATATATATTTTATATATATATATATATATATATATTTTATATATATATATATATATATATATATATATATATATATATAACTAAAATTTATATATATATATATATATATATATATATATATATATATATATATATATATATATATATATATATATATATATATATATATATATATATATATATATATATATATATTAAATATATATATATATATATATATATATATATATATATTAAATATATATATATATATATAAAATAATATATATATATATATATATATATATATATATATATATATATATATATATATATATATATATATATATATATATATATATATATATATATATATATATATTTTTATATCAGGCGGATCGGGAGTCCTGTCGCCCTCGACCGTTGGATCGAGAAGGCGCGCACGGGCCCCCCAATCCGATGGTCAAAGGGGTGCGGGGCTCAGCCGTTGGATCGAGAGGGCACGCGCGGGCCACCCGATCTAATGGTCCAAGGGGGACAGGGCTCCGCGGGCGGGTCTTTTGATCATATATATATATATATATATATATATATATATATATATATATATATATATATATATATATTCTAGTAGGAGTGATTCCATAAACAATATACCTGGTTCTCCTCATGGTCGCATGAGCTCCCCCCCCCACCCCCTCCAAGCGCCGGGGTCGTGCCATAATGGCGGGCCAGCTCCAGCTCCTTCCCTCTCGCCCTCAGAGACGCCCGTGCTGGCGTCGCTTCCCAACCCCCGAAGTGGCCCCGAGCGAGCGCGCTGTTGAGGCTCAGCCATCGTTGCTCAAGTGGATGCCGGCGCAGTTGGCCTTGGTCGGCCGCTCCTTTGTCGGGGTGGTCCCCAAGCTGCAGTGGCCAACCCGCTATCCGCCCCCGCCCCCTCGCCCGCCCTTCCGAGACGCTGCTGACCAGATCCCAGTACCGCGAGTAGGAGGCACCTAGTGTCGCCCTGCTACGGTGGCCATCTCCGCCGGAGGCCCCCCACATCGTCCCCTCCCTGCTCGTCCAGTGCAGCCGGGCCGCCGGGCCGACATTAGCCGCAAGATTTAGATTTTTCCGCCCTTCAGCGCCTCGCCCTTCCTCGAATTTGAATTCAAATTTCGAAATCTCCTCCAACACTGTTATGACAGTTGGCGGAGTGGCTTGCTATGCACCACCGTCCTACTATGCGCTCGCGGCTCCGAAGGGCGACTATCGGCCCATTGTTGGCTATACGCCCCACATCAGCCCTGCGGCCCCCTCTGCGAGGGGAGCCATGCGCCCACCCCTGCTTCAGAAGGCTATGCGCCTACTGTTCCCTCCCTCGATCACGCGCCTCCCCTTCTTCCGGGTTGGCATGCGCCCACAGCGCCAGGCCTGGCTCAGCCCCAAGCTAGAGACCAGGCGCCCGTCCCCGACCCGTTAGACTCGGGTCCTGCTCCCTATCCCCCTAGGAAGAGCATGCGCCCATTCCCCCTCGCCTGGGCGACCATGCGCCCACCCCCCGAAGGCCATACGCCCACTCCCCCCGCGGCCGATACGCCCATTTCCTCGGGGGTCTCCTCCAGGAAATCTTTTTGCGGAGATCCTGAGACCAGATCGTGGGACGACATTCTCTCCACCCCCACTGACACCGTTCTGCCAGACATCGAATTCCAGTATCCCTCCGACGGGCAACCCATTTGCGTCCAATTCTCTTCGACAGAGATATCATCCCTCTCCGCCAGCTTCACGAAGACATTCGTGTTGAAGTTCCCCTCTGGGTGCCCCAAGATCATCGTCGTCCAAGTAGCGATCGCAAGTTGGGGGCTCACCTCCGCCTACAGGATAGCCCAGTTGGATCCCAAATACCTGCTCTCCATCTTTCCCCTGACCCCGACTACTCTTTAGTCTGGGCCAAAGGCACCACTCGCATCGGAGCCCACAACGTCAAGATCGCCAAATGGTCCCCCGACTTCAGCCCATCAGTCGACTCTGCGATCATCTCGGCGTGGATCACCCTACCAAACCTACCCCTAGTCTGCTTCGCTCTCGCAGCTCTCAAGAGAATCGTGAGCTCTTTCAGATCTCTGGTGTCCATCGCAGAAAAAACACGCACCTTATCCAAAGGCAACTATGCGAAGATATGCGTGGAACTGGACCTGTCTTCTGACCCAACCAATCAGATTCAGATCAACCTCGGTGGACGGTCACACTTCTAAAACTTGGAGTACGACAACAACATAATCTTCTGCAGGCACTGACAGTCTAGAGGACACCTCACTAGGCTTTGTTTCAAAGCCCACCCGGAGCTTCAGAAGAAAACCCCCCGCAAAATGTACTCCCAAAAGACGGCCCAAATCAATTCCACATCCCCTATTCTCTCCCTCCCTAACTCTCACTCTCATTTTGCTGAAAGCGATAGCTCCTCCAGCCCCCGATCTCCTTCGTAGAAGGCCAACGCCCCCTATGACCCCCCGGGTATCCTTCTCAACAACCAGTTTGACATCTTCACCGTCATCCCGTTCGACACTCTACAGAAGCATCCCCAACCAAGCCTGACCTCTCCCGAGGTTATCAAGAAGCCCACTGACCCACATCAAACAAATGACTCTTCCCCGAGCGGCAAAGGAGCAGATCAGATGGCTTTGATCATCCATTCTGATCCCCCCGCTAGATCCCCTCTCACCCCCAGGAGATCGCGATCATCCCAATGATGCTGAGTATAGTCCCGGCTGACAGACTCCAACAAGCTATAGAAGCAAGCTTTCTAGACCCCGACAACCCCCTCTGTGCTCTCGCCGAGATAGACAAATATGATGTCTCCCCCCCCCGATAGAGGGCGGCGGGCACCCCGCTGTGGCTCATTAGACTCGACGGCTGATGTTACCGGAACACCTTAGTGTGCCTCCAAAATCCCCATCAACAAGAAGATAAAACTAGAGCCCACGGCCAGGACCACTCGGTCAGCCACTAAGCTTAACACCTACCCCATCCCAAATAACCCAATACCTAACATCCTCTCGTAGAATATTAGAGGGCTGGCCAACAAACCTACATTGAGGAGATTAATTAGCCTTAAGAAAATCTATTGAATCGACCTTCTGATCATCATTGAACCCAAAATCCCCAAAAGGAGACTCAAATCCATTCAACTCCAACTCGGCTTCGCATCCGCGATTGCCGGATGCCATGACATTTGGATCATGTTCAACGCCGATTGCAAAATTGGCATCGTTAACGACTCCGATCAGGCGCTTTCATGCTGGGTTGAGCACCCTTCCCTCAAGTCCAGAGTGCATTTCTCTCACTACCAAAATAAGTCGTTTTAGCGACACCTAAAGACGTCGCTAAAACGATAAATTTTGTCGCTAAAAATATATACCGACGTAATTACCGACGTTTTGGACTTGTCCACGGCAGCTGCAACTACACCGAGCGCAAGAACCTATGGGATACCCTCATGGACACCCATCAACTCCTCACCAATCTTTCGTGGATCTACCTTGGAGACTTCAACACAATCTCGCGTCGTGAGGAGAAATCGGGGGGTCGCCCACCCCTACAGCCAGCGATGAACTTCAACACTTTTATCTTCAACGCCCACTTGTCCCCCCTGCAGTATACCGGCAACGCTTTCACCTGGTGTAACATGCAAGAGGACGCCCACAAACAATACTCCCGTCTGGATCGTGTGCTGGTTGACAACCGGTAGATCGACTTAGACCTCATCACTAACCTCTCCTACCTTAACACCACGGAATCGGATCATTCTCCCCTTCTGATGGAGATCAGCAGCAACTCCACCCAGATCAAAAAACATTTTTGCTTCCTGAACTTCTGGAGACATCACCCCAATTTCAGAAATACCGTGGCCTCTGCGTGGAGATCTATCAACAACCCAGACCCCCTCATCCGCGTCACAATCAAGCTCAAAGATACCAAGGGCGCGTTATCGGCTTGGAGCAGACTCGCTTTTGGTAATATTTTCCAAGCTATCAAGACAACTGAAGATGACGTCACTCGTGCTGAGATCCTGTTCGCCGCGAACAAGTCGTCGGAAGCTCGCACCGCCCTGAAACTTACTAAAGTGATTCTCAAGTCCAGGCTAAAGGTCGAGACAGAATTATAAAAGCAAAAAGCCAGACTGTCCTGGGATTCCGAGGGCGACAGAAACTCCAGATTCTTCTACACCTGTGTAAAGGGTTACAGAAATCAGCTCAATCTTCACCAAATCTCAGACGACAACGGCATCCTCCTCAAAGAGCAGAATAGCATTAACACGGCAACCGCAAACTTCTATACTAAACTTTTCTCCAAAATGAACGTCGTTAAAGATGAGACTTTCCTGGCTCAGGTCCCCAGCCTGATCAGCGAGCAGGAGAACGTCACGCTGTTGACCCCCCCTCCCCGGAGGAGGTCAAGTCAGCTATCTGGTCCCTTGACGAGCACAGCGCTCCCGGACCAGACAGTTTCTCCGGAGCTTTCTTTCGCTCTTGTTGGAAGATTATTGGGCCTGACTTTTACGATGCCGCGGTGGCATTTTTCGTCGGAGCCAACTACCCCAAAGCCATCTCTCGGGCCAACCTTATTCTGATCCCTAAAAAATACAACCCGGAGACATTCAAAGACTTCAGACCGATCAGCCTATGCACCTTCATCAACAAAATTATCTCCAAGATCATCGTGACCTGTATGTCCACTCTTCTTTCCAGGATCTTCTCCGAGGAGCAGAGCGGCTTCGTCCCCGGTCGAAACCTCACCGATAACATCTTACTCGCTCAGGAGTTGATCACTTACATGAAATTTCCGTCCAGGGGAGGTAACGTCGCCATCAAACTTGACATGGAGAAAGCCTATGACCGTCTGGACTGGCAATTCATGATTTAGGTTTTCAGAGCCTTCAGGTTCTTGGAGACTTGGATCGACATCATCTTCAGATCCGTCAATAACTCTTGGTTCTCTACAGTCATCAACGGACAAACCGACGGTTTCTTTAGATCTAGTCGCGGAGTCCGTCAAGGGGATCCTTTATCCGCCACCATCTTCATCATCGCAGCCGAAGCGCTCAGCAGAAACCTTAACAACATGACGAACACCCCCTGATTTTGTCACTATCATACCACCACGGGATGCCCTCTCATCACACATTTGGCCTATTTCGATGACATCCTCATCTTCTCTTCCAGAGACATCGGGTCGGTGGAGGTGATCTACAGCACTCTCGAAAAATATACCAGATGCTCTGGCCAACGTATCAACGCCGACAAAATCGTCATCTACACCCACCACAATGCCGACCGGAATCATTCATCCAACCTCACCAACATAACCTCCTTAACCACCGCATACCCACCGTTCTCCTACCTGGGATGTCCGCTGGTGTACGAAAAATCGAACTCTGGCATCTTCGAGGGTTTGGTGAACAAAATCAAAAAAAATTGAAGGTTGGCACAACGCGACCCTCTCCCCGGGAGGCAAGCTGTTCATTATCAAGCATGTCCTATCTTCCATCCCCATCTACATCCTAGCAGTGTGCCCCCCCCCACAAGATAGTCCTTTCTGAGATTGAGTTCCTTTTCGCCAACTTCTTTTAGGGACACAGCGACGGCAAGGACAAACATCACTGGGCCAACTGGGATACTATCGCCAAACCTATCGATGCGGGAGGACTTGGCTTTTTCAGACTAGCGCACATCATCGACGCATGTTCAATGAAGTTGTGGTGGAAGCTGCGAACAGACAACTCCATATGGACTAGATTTATGAAGGCCAAATATTTCCCACATTCTCACCCCGTGACTGCCGTCGCCAACAATCGATCCTCTGCATCCTGGCGCCGGATCCTTCATGGCCGCCACCTTGCTGAACCATTTATCATCGAGAACCCTGATAACCTTCAGTGGTCCCTCACGCCCGATGGCTCCTTCACGATAGCCTCTGCCAAGTCGAAGGTGAGAAGCACCGACCCGCCTACTCCGTTGATCGCTCCTTTCTGGCACTCCTGCTTCCCAAACAAATGGTCGATCCTCATCTGGAGAGCATATCGTCAGAAGTTACCTATCGATGACTCCCTCACCTCCATCGGCTACAGCTTAGCATCAAAGTGTCATTGCTGCATCTCTCACCAATCAAAAACAACATAACACATCCTTCTCCATAGCGACATCGCTAACCAATTATGGTCCAGTCTTTCTCAGCGATGTAGCAAGGCCCCCCATACTGGGAGCTTCAACGATCTCCTTGCCAGCTGGGGATCCTCTCATGGGTATCAGATCGTCGCAGCCGCTGGCATTTGGGTGCTATGGAAGAACAGAAACAAATTTAGGTACGAAGGTCACCAATTCAACCTTCAACAGCTTCTCGGGGAAGTCCTCCGACAGTGTCTCCGCATCCGTAATAGATACTCACACGTACCTGCATGTTTTTGGCAGGCATTGATCTAGTCCGATTGTCCCTTTTTGTTGTGCATGGTCTTTTTGGGTTCCAATTTTTTGGTTTCCTTTCGCGCTTGGTGCGATTACTTGTATAGGCTTCGACATTTTGCGCCTGATACATCAATAAAGTCCCTTTGTTCATATATATATATATATATATATATATATAAATAAATAAATATATATATATATATATATATATATTGGAAAAAATATATATATATATATATTGGAAAGACATTTTATTGAAAAGGAGCAGGTGGCTCAAGCAGAGCGATACAGACGGGGTCGGGCCAAAACACCAAAAGGGCCTGATAAGCAAAGAAAGAAAATCCAAAAGGAAAAACACAACGAAATTTTGGACAAGCAAAATTTTGGAAAACGCCAGATCACCAAAAAATGAAATTTCGAAATTCGAAATTTCAAAAAGAAAAGCCGACTAGAGGGAGTGGGCCCGTATCCCCATCAGGCCACGAAACCCGGAGGGAGCACACTACTCAAGGGGGTAGGTGGCGTACAGAACGAGGGGGCGTACGTCACAAGGGGGTTGGTGCGGTGGCGCGCTGACCGAGGGGGGGCGCACGCCGGGGGGCGCACACCACGAGGGGACGCTGACCGAGGCCTCGAGGCCGGAGAGGGAAAAATGGAGGGGTCTTCGGCGTCGGAGGCCAGCAAGGGGAGGAGCGGGGGTTCCATCGGCCGGAAGGGAGGGCAGCCTCGGCGAGGGTGCGCTCGACGACGGCTCCCGAAAGGAGGATCAACTCCGGAAGGGGGAGGCACAAGCGGCAGGAGAGGCCCAGAGAGGGCGGGGGAGGCGGGGAGCGCCGGCCGATGGCCCTAGGCGGCGGCTAGGGAAAGTAGTAGGGGTGGGACCCCTACGTCGGTGCTGAATGAAGACCCGAGCCGCCGGCGATAGAGGAGTGCCAGTGGGGCACGGCCGACTGGGCCGGGGGGGCGTACCAGAACCACCGCACGGTGGTGGGGTCCTGGAAGTAGGCCGCCGTCGAGGAGGAGGAGGGTGCGGCTAGGTGGACGACGGGAGGGGGTGGGGTCCGCGGTCGAGGCAGAGAGATGTGCGGAGGGAGGGAACACCGGGGGGAAGTCCGCACCCGGAGCGGAGGGTGGCGCCGGAGAAGAACTAAGTCGAGGGGGGAGGCGCGGGGAGAGCTAGCGTCGGGGGAAAGGTGGCAGCCAGGGCGGAGGCGTCTGGGCCGGAGGAGACGGAGGAGGCGGACCTGACGGAGCGGGGCAGGACCCCGGAGCTGCGAGGACGCCGAGCGCCTGGGGGAGGGGGAAGGCGAATCTGAGGCGTTCGCCGCACGGGACTCAGGGAGTTGCCTCGGGGAGGGGACCGCGACCGCAGGGGGGCGGCACGACGGCGAAAACGGCGACCGACAGGGCGACGGACCGGGGCCGAGGAGTGAGGGAGCTGAGACCGGCCGGGGGCGCCGAGCTCGGCGACGCCCACGACGCCGAGGGTAACATCGATGCCGAAGAAGAGGAAAGAAGGAGGAGGGCCGCCGCACGTCGGACAGACGCCGGCCCGCTGCGCCGAGGGAGGAGGGTATCCCTGCGGAAGGAGCTGCCGGGGGAAGCCGGGCCACCCGCAGAGACCAGGGTGGCCGAGGAGGAGAGGAGACCCTCGACGGGGAGAAGGACGCTGGAGAGCAGGCGGCCGCCGTCCGGGGGTCTCGAGGAGTGGTCGGGCTCCTACCAGAGGGATCCATGCCCAAACCCCTTCCATCTATATATATATATATATATATATATATTGGTCGACTGACGGGTGGGCGACCATCCTGTCTGTTTGTTGTATGAGTATTGACTGATTTTGGAATAAAATTTACCCATTTTTCAATACATATATATATATATATATATATATATATATATATATATATAGGTTCATGTGGGAGCCACATGGCATGGCTCATTTTCCTATTGCTCATATCTCGTTTCCCCTTAATTAATGTATTTAGTTTAATTTTATATATATATATATATATATATATATATATATATATATATATATATATATATATATATATATATATGTTCATGTGGGAGCCACATGGCATGGCTCATTTTCCTATTGCTCATATCTCGTTTCCCCTTAATTAATGTATTTAGTTTAATTTTATATATATATATATATATATATATATATATATATATATATATATATATATATATATATATATATATATATATTCATGTGGGAGCCACATGGCATGGCTCATTTTTCTATTGCTCATATCTCGTTTTCCCTTAATTAATGTATTTAATTTATTTATTTGATATATATCGGAATATGTCTTCAGTATATATTTGATATAATTATCTCTACTCTCTAATATTATAATATGGTTTTAAAATAGCTCAAAAATGAGTCGTCCAAGTCGTATGTATATTAATATGTATCCTCCACTAATTAATAAAATTTCTAACTAAAACGTGTATGTACCTCTCACTGGGCCAACTGGGACACTATGGCCAAACCTACCGATGCGGGAGGACTTGGCTTTTTCAGAATAGCGCACATCATCGACGCATGTTCAATGAAGTTGTGGTGGAAGCTGCGAACAGACAACTCCATATGGACTAGGTTTATGAAGGCCAAATATTTCCCACATTCTCACCCCGTGACTGCCGTCGCCAACAATCGATCCTCTGCATCCTGGCGCCGGATCCTTCATGGCCGCCACCTTGCTGAACCATTTATCATCGAGAACCCTGATAACCTTCAGTGGTCCCTCACGCCCGATGGCTCCTTCACGATAGCCTCTGCCAAGTCGAAGGTGAGAAGCACCGACCCGCCTGCTCCGTTGATCGCTCCTTTCTGGCACTCCTGCTTCCCAAACAAATGGTCGATCCTCATCTGGAGAGCATAACGTCGGAAGTTACCTACCGATGACTCCCTCACCTCCATCTGCTATAGCTTAGCATCAAAGTGTCATTGTTGCACCTCTCACCAGTCAAAAACAACATAACACATCCTTCTCCATGGCGACATCGCTAACCAATTATGGTCCAGTCTTTCTCAACGATGTAGCAAGGCCCCCCATACTGGGAGCTTCAACATCTCCTTGCCAGCTGGGGATCCTCTCATGGGCATCAGATCGTCGCAGCCGCTAGCATTTGGGTGCTATGGAAGAACAGAAACAAATTTAGGTACGAAGGTCACCAATTCAACCTTCAACAGCTTCTCAGGGAAGTCCTCCGACAGTGTCTCCGCATCCTCAGTAGATGCTCACACGTACCTGCATATTTTTGGCAGGCGCTGATCTAGTCCGGTTGTCCCTTTTTGTTGCGGTTGGTCTTTTTGGGTTCCAGTTTTTGGGCTTCCTTTCGCCCTTGGTGTGCTTACTTGTATAGGCTTCGATATTTTGCGCCTGATACATCAATAAATTTCCTTTGTTCATATATATATATATATATATATATATATATATATATATATATATAATATATATTTGGAAATATATTTTATTGAAAAGGAGAAGGTGGCTCAAGCAGAGCGATACAGACGGGGTCGGGCCAAAACACCAAAAGGGCCCGATAAGCAAAGAAAGAAAATCCAAAAGGAAAAAATACAACGAAATTTTGGACAAGCAAAATTTCGAAAAATGCCAGATCACCAGAAAATAAAACATTGAAATTCAAAATTTCAAAAAGAGAAGTCGACTGGAGGGAGTGGGCCCGTATCCCCATCAGGCCACGAAACCCGAGGGAGGAGTACACTACTCAAGGGGGGTAGGTGGCGCGCAGACCGAGGGGGGCACGCGTCACAAGAGGGTTGGTGCGGTGGCGCGCTGACCGGAGGGGGCACGCGCCACGAGGGGACGCTGACCGGGGCCTCGAGGCCGGAGAGGGGAAGATGGAGGGGTCTCCGGTGCCGGAGGCCGGCCAGGGGAGGAGCGGGGGGGTTCCATCGGCCGAAAGTGAGGGCAGCCTCGGCGAGGGTGCGCACGGCGACGGCTCCCGAAAGGAGGATCAACTCCGGAGGGGGGAGGCCCGAGCGGCAGGAGAGGCCCGGAGAGGGCGGGGGAGGCGGGGAGCGCCGGCCGATGGCCCTAGGCGACCGCTAGGGAAAGTAGTAGGGGTGGGACCCCCACGCCGACGCTGAATGAAGACCCGAGCCACCGGCGACAGAGGAGTGCCAATGGGGCACGGCCGACTAGGCCGGGGGGCGTACCAGAACCACCGCAGGGTGGTGGGGTCCTGGAAGTTGGCCGCCGCCAAGGAGGAAGAGGGTGCAGCTAGGTGGGCGACGGGAGGGGGGTGGGGTCCGCGACCGAGGCAGAGGGATGCGCGGAGGGAGGGAACACCGGGGGGAAGTCCGCACCCGGAGCGGAGGGTGGCGCCGGGGGGAGAACTGAGTCGGGGGGGAGGCACGGGGAGAGCTAGCGTCGGGGGAAAGATAGAAGCCAGGGCGGAGGGCGTCTGGGCCGGAGGAGGCGGACCTGACGGAGCGGGGCAGGACCCCGGAGCTGCGAGGACGCCGAGTGCCTGGGGGAGGGGGGAGGCGGATCCGAGGCGGTCGCCGCACGGGACTCAGGGAGTTGCATCGGGGAGGGGGCCGCGGCCGCAGGGGGGTGGCACTGCGGCAAAAACGGCGGCCGACAGGGGCGACGGGCGGGGCCGAGGAGGGAGGGAGCTGAGGCCGGCCGGGGGCGCCGAGCTCGACGACGCCCACGACGTCGAGGGCGACGTCGGCGCCGAGGAAGAGGGAAGATGGATGAGGGGCCGCCGCACGTCAGGCAGACGCCGGCCCGCTGCGCCGAGGGAGGAGGGTATCCCTGCGAGGGGAGCTGCCGGGGGAAGTCGGGCCACCCGCAGAGACCAGGGTGGCCGGGGAGGAGAGGGGACCCTCGAAGGGGAAAAGGACGTCGAAGAGCAGGCGGCCGCCGTCCGGGGGTCTCGAGGAGTGGCCAGGCTCTTACCAGAGGGATCCATGCCCAAACCCCTTCCATCTATACATCTGTTCATATATATATATATATATATATATATATATATATATATATATATATTGGTCGACTGACGGGTGGGCGACCATCCTGTCTGTATGTTGTATGAGTATTGACTGATTTTGGAATAAAATTTATCCATTTTTATATATCAAATAATTAAATTAAATACATTAATTAAGGGGAAACGAGAATTGGTTCATGTGGGAGCCACATGGCATGGCTCATTTTCCTATTGCTCATATCTCGTTTCCCCTTAATTAATGTATTTAATTTAATTATTTGATATATATATATATATATATATATATATATATATATATATATATATATATATATATATATATATATATATTGGTTCATGTGGGAGCCACATGGCATGGCTCATTTTCCTATTGCTCATATTTCGTTTCCCCTTAATTAATGTATTTAATTTAATTATTTGATATATATATATATATATATATATATATATATATATATATATATATAGATATATATATATATATATATATATATATATATATATATGTCTTCAGTATATATTTGATATAATTATCTCTACTCTCTACTATTATAATGTGGTTTAAAAATAGCTCAAAAATGAGTCGTCCAAGTCGTATGTATATTAATATATATCCTCCACTAATTAATAAAATTTCTAACTAAAACGTGTATGTACCTCTCACATAATTAACGGGAAAAAAATCTAAAATATTTCTAACTACATGAACATATAACAAATTCTAAAATATATTTAATGTTCAAATTAAATTTAAACTAAGTACATGATAATTCTCTATATCCAAAATTCTAAAAATATATCTATAGTGAATCATAATTAAAATATATTCAAACTAAATCTAAAATATTTAATATAATTTAAATTTGTATCTCTTTTTTTGTGTCCTTTTCTCCGGGACAACGAACGACCTAAGAGGAGGATTCGAACGTGTACATCCCACGGGACCCCGTGTACCCAATGGGCTACACCCCCCACGGACATCTATTCTTTAATAATATTATAGATTATTATCTTTGGTACGTGCAACGTGTTCACGCTAGTGAACGTGACTAGTTTGATATGACTAGTTTGATATATACCGAGGTTTGGTCACAAGTTCAGAGTATTTGACATGTGTATATATTAATGGTGAAAAAACATGTCGACCACGCTTCCAGAAGTCTGAGGAATTTGTAAACAATGTTTCTTAGCTTTGCAGCTTCCATGGATCCGGAAAAATGCATTCAGACCTAATGATGTGTCAACTTAAAATATATTTAATCGTGCATACAGAACTAACGATGTGATCAGCACCAATTGCAGTAAAACGGTGTCCGACACAATTCCTGTATCGTTCATCATCGTCAGGATAAGATAGTACTGGAGTGGAATGCCAACATTTATATTTTGAGTCAAAATTCCACAGACCTACTTCATTTCAGAGAGGAGCGTTGTTGGCAGATTTCGCTTTATTACAATCAAATTGATTGTGCTACAGGCACCTTTACTTGATTGTGCTGAAGCATCATTCATTGTCCCACTTTGAGCCTAATGGAATCGGAAATATGTCATAATGGACAGTTCAGCAAAAGAATAATCCCTCTCAAATAGAATCTTAAAACTCAAATGACGTCGGTCATCAATCAATCAATCAATCAATGGATGAAATCTTTTACACTAAACTCAAAGCCCACCTTCACTTAGAAGGCTAAGGGACACCCACTAGAAAATTTTGGGACAAATTAATTCCAAACACATGTACAACCAACCACCAAAGGAAAACAGAGAAACATCTCATAATTTTATGGCACAGAGATCATCGAGCACTGTTCTGATGTTAGGCCTCTCATTCACAGGAAGTATACACTGTAGAGAAACAGCAAGCAGTTGGTCCATCACCGTTGGAGCTTCCTCCAAGCCTGTGATCTCTCTGTCGAAGCAGTCTGTTCCCCTTCCCTCTCTACTGCACATCTGTACCCAATCTGTGAGGTCTACTGCACCGGACTGGCCCGAAATGATATCACCAGCACTTCTTCGGGTTAAAAGTTCCATCAATATCACACCAAACGCGTACACGTCAGCCTTGAACGAGGGCAGGGGCTTGGTCGTGTCTGCCAGCTCTGGGGCACGGTAGCCGAGTGCTCCCAAGTTCAATATTTGCTCGGCAATGCCACTTGACGTGAGAAGCCGGTGAAGGCCATAGTCTGTTAGACGAGCAGTGAGGTCAGGGCCAGTTAAGAGTATATTTGTTGGCTTCAGATTTCCATGAGGCATGGCTCTGTCATGGTGGAGATAGTGCAAACATCGGGCCACATCCATCGCAAGCTTTAGCCTTTGGCAGACTGAAAGCCTGGAGTATCTTCTTGGTGTCGACTCTGGAGAAGTATACATGCATGCTAACCAAATTAGTTGATACAATAAAGGTAAACAAAATAAACATCATCTTGTGAAATTCATTTCAAGTATTTTTAATTTTGTTATACATAAGTTGTGAACTGTATCTCAGGTAATAAATAAACAAAATACAAAGATGAGAAGCAAGGTCCGATGAAGTAGAAAAGAGGCTTATAGGATGACACTGCCACCCTATACGAAACAATAATTTAGAAGGGATGTAAGACCCCTAAAAATACTTCAAAATTAAATTCTAGGTAAAGCCTCAAAAAAAGGATGGTGGATTTATTTTATATACCCTTAAAACAAATGCATATTGAGTGGTTTGGTCAGACTTTAGTCCCAACCTCTAAAAGTTGACCCAAACCTGACCTCGCTCTGATTAGGAGTTCAACTAATGCTATGCAGGACCCGTCTACATACTAAAATTCACCATGTCCATCCATATCCAATACACATGTGAATCCATGTCCAAGATTTGTTTTCACTACGAACCGTAAAACATTCATAAGTTGAAAGAGTATTCTGTACTAAGTACCAACCAAGTATGAAGTAAATACAATAAGATATACACGCTAATTTTTTTACTTATTAAAGTCCATCCGTATCCAAGAGACACATGTGAATCCATGTCCAAGACTTGTTTTCTTTACGAATCGTAAAACATTCATAAGTTGAAAGAGTTGAGTACCAACCAAGTAAATACAAAAGATTTCCATATACAAGCTATTTTTTACTTATTGAAGTCCTACTATCCCAGCAATTAGCAATTGAATGTCGGGTGGGATTGGGATTTGATATATTGGTTATTGATCATCGGATGTAGTACATGTCTGCGATAAATTAAAGCATTTGGTATTCATATCAGGCTCGTCAAATATATGCCTTATATATTGAGTATTAATGAGATAAATTTTAATATATATACACAACCGTGCCTTCGGCACTCCTCAATAATCATTTTTTTCTCATTTACATGATTTAATATTTTTTATGGATATTTAATAATATTTTTTGACATATCTTGTGACGCTTATGTTTTGTCAGGAAAGACCACTGTTTTCTAATCGTGACACTTATGTAGATGACACATAACGTGTCATCTCCGCAACCATCCGAGTTACTACTATCTTCTAATTTACACCCTTCTTTATCGGCTCATCTTTCGTCGCTATATATATATATATATATATATATATATATATATATTATTATTATTATTGCATCACTCCGTGACTCGATCCTAAGACCGTCCGCCACCCAGCTGCCCCTCAGCCTTGTACCTCTCCTCATTGACCACTAGAGTCACTTGAGTTCGGTACGCTATATATATAGACACACACAAGAAAGAAATTTTATAAATTAAAAATGAAATACAAAAGAGATGTAGGACTCAAATGCCCACCATCCTAACAAACATAGCAACCCACTAACACCGACTGACTGACCAAATTCTACCATACAAAACTAAGTGTTTATTCACTCCTTTGATTAAACAACTGTTGACCCAGATAGAAGGGTTGTTGGGCCCAGTTATCTTCCTCGTCCGTTGTTGCGTCAGGTCAAGATCACCATCATCTAGCAATGCAAGCTCTCTAGCATTTACCCTAGTCAGATCTTGCTCCGCTAGTCTATCCTCAGTATCCTCCTCTGATTCTAGAGTCGATGGCACACCTTTCGATTCTTCGGTCGAGCTTCAAGGCTCCAACTTTTACACAACAGGTTGGATCACAGCCCTTGAAAGGAACCACAGCCCCTTGTGTCCCTCTAGGAGCAATGGTTATCTCTACCATAGTCAAGGCCACTCCATCGGATCGTCATCATTGTCTGTATTAGACAAGTTATTTGGGTGAAGGACAGGAGAGGACCCTTCAGCTATGGTGATATCTCGTCCCAAGCAATTTGCACTTTCCCAGAGCTGACCTGAGTGAACAGCCCTTCCCTGAGGACTTCCATCAATTCCTCCTGAATTGATTATTGATTCGCCAGTAGGATTTAGACAATGAGCCTCCACATGACCGACACACCAACACGCAACAGGGACCAGGGACCGGATGCATCCATTCATAGTGACCGAATGATCCAGCTGCTATCCACTTGAGAGACTTACAGTTATAGTTGATGGAAGTAGGTGAGCAGTTGTAACCTCAATAAGGACCCGAGCATACACCAGCCTCTTCCGCTTCGTCAGCGCGTCATCCATCCGTATTGGGATCCCTATCATGCTGGGAGATGGACAAAGTCGGGACGGCAGCAAGGAGGTATCGCTCAAACAAGACAAGAGGATCCCACCTTTTAATTATTTAAGTCAATCGAGGAACATCCAAGAACCGCCGCGAAGGACTCTCTCCGGATAAACAACAACAAGGCAAACTTAATAAAGTATCCATTTTTGCACGAAAAGACGTCCATATAACCCATGGGCCTCCACACCATACTTTGCAGTATCGGCTGATAACGATTTGATACGACCATTTCGATACGGTTTGGCATGTCCCGATCCGATACCGACTGATATCCGATACTGACTGTTACCGACATTAGCGCTCTCTTTTTTAGGTCAACTCGGCAAAGAAAATTGAACGAAAAAGACCATTGAACAAGAATATAAAAGAATAGTAAAGTTGTAAAAGCATGTAAAAGAAAACAACTTATGTATCACATGTAAACCAATTGGCAAATGGTGACTATTATTTCATTCAATTTCAAAACTACTAAGAAACAACATTGGAAATACTTAAAAACTATACCAAAATTTATAAAATATTTTCTAAATTATTAATAATTTATTAATATTTATTTGCTTTCTGATACCAATAAATTCAATACTCCAATCTGAAACTATTGATATTGTCGATACCGACAATCCCGATACTCGGAGGAATGGTTCGATACCAATTCCGATACCGCGAACCTTGCTCTACACACGCCGAACAAACACAAAGATCATCGGATAGGAGGGTGTAGGGTCGACCACATACATCACAAGAGTGTCACTCCACTCGGCCACCGACAAGGCGACGTCATCGTTGGAGATGTCAGCCATACGCAACCCATCAAGCACGTGCTCTTCAAAATGGAGGCGAACGTCGACTTCAACCGTCGCGGAGTACAAAGCGAAGCCCAAGATCGAGTAGTAGTTTTGGAGAAGACATGGTCTCCCTATTTATCCCAAGCCCGAGCTAACTCCTCCCAACCGTTCGGTTGCACCGGTCAAACGTTGCACCCCTTTTATCTTCCCCTTCAGTAACCTGGGAAGGTGGACCATCTCGAATAGGTTACCCACCCCGTTGACCTAAGCTACGCTTCCCAAGGCCGTGAGTAGTTTGTTGAGCCGAAGAGCGGCTCAGAGCACCAAGACTGACATGTCCCATTTGCATCTAGGTTCTGCATCTAGGTTCCACCTGGACGTTGCATAGCATGTCGCTGGCCTTGAAGTCCGCTCAACCCTTTGGCACCGTCCTTAGGGCAAGGAAGTCATTTCCTTTACCGATACTCACGTTGGTCCAGCTCTCATCCTGGCGAGGAGGGATCTCAAAGGGTCCATTTGTAAATAAAGGGAGATCATCTACGTCATCTATATTCTTTTTCATCGACGTCATATATATATATATATATATATATATATATATATATATATATATATATATATATATTATTTTTGGAAAAGGGTAAATTTTATTCCAAAATCAACTCATACAATCTTACAATCATCAATAGTCTCCCACTCATTTAGGGTGCCATAACAGTTACATCAAATTATATATTGTGAAGAATGCATATAGGAGGGGTGGTTAGCCCCTCGAAAATGCGTCGATTTCGTTCCCTCCAGACATGCCAGACGGAGACTCCAAGTCGTAATCTGGCAATCTTGAACAAAACCTGCCCCCTCCCTCTGCGGTCTCAGATCCCGATGATGGTGGCTCCAATCTCTCTGCCTGTGTCACATCCTCTCAACGCTCTGCGGCACGCCGGCACTGCTCAGTCCAGATATACCAGGACACATCGCACTCAAAGAACAAGTGTCTCATAGATTCATTGTCCACTTCACACAGTATACACTTCGGTTGGGAACTTGGATCCCAAAGGAGATTAGTTTGTCCCTCGTCAGCAGTCGACCAAGCAGCAACATGTAGACACACAACTGCATCTTGCGGGCCAATCCCTTGCACCAGATGAAATCGTAATCCGCGCTAATAGGAGATGTACGTCGCACAAGGTTGTAGAGCTATTGAAACGGAACTCCCCGGTGCCTCCAGTAGCTCACGGCGGATCCCAGGTCCAACTATTTGCCGGCTGACTCGGATTAATACCAACCGCGCGAATAGCCTCTCCAAGCTCCAAGGTATGTCGGTAGACCT
The DNA here is from genome assembly GCA_029216955.1 of Iris pallida. Lineage (NCBI taxonomy): Eukaryota > Viridiplantae > Streptophyta > Magnoliopsida > Asparagales > Iridaceae > Iris > Iris pallida. The sequence goes on from JANAVB010001811.1 coordinate 56,234, forward strand.
CTGGTCTCCACACTTCATTTCTGATAATATGCTGGCAAGTCAACCCCCTACCAGCCTCCCTGTGTGTCCGGTCGTCCAGTATCTCAATCAAAAATTGACGCTCTAACCATGGATCCCGCCAGAGGTCAGTCCCAGCTCCATCTCTCATAATCCTCCGGATGAATGATTTGAGTACAGCTCTGTGACGCAGAATATGCTTAAAAGTGACAGAGTGGTTGTTGAGGGAGCAGGTCCAAAAGTTGCCCCTCTTCACATACCGATTGGACATCCAATCAGCCCATAACGACCCACCTTTAATGAGCATCCATGCCAGCTTCAGACCAGAGGCCTCCCTGACAGACAGCATGGATCTAAGCCCCACCCCTCCTTCCTCCCGAGGGCGGCAGAGCTGCTCCCAAGAGATCGCATGTATGCCCCCTCTCCAGATGAAGTTTGCGCAAATGCTATCTACTTTCCGGATGGTGGCAACAGGGACTAGAATATACTGTTGCCAGAAAAGTGCCAGTGCCGAGATGACCGATCTAATTAGCTCAATGCGTCCACCAAACGATAGGCCAGCAGCCTGCCACCCTTCGACCCTCTGAGCATACTCCACCAGACTGTGACAATCCAGATCCCGCGCATAATTGTCTGTCAGAGGCACCCCTAGATATTTTACCGAGAGATTGCCTCTATCAACGCCCAGGACTTACCGTACGTTCCTCCTTCAGCGTACAGGTAGAGCTGAAGTAGACACGACTTTTCTCACGGTTCAGTTGAAGCCCGAAAAGTTCTTCCATTTCTCCCATAATCCCAGAAATCGTGGTCATTCCTTCCATAGAGGGCTGGAGGAAGACCAGGAGATCGTCAGCATAAATGAGGTGAGTAATAAGGGGCTCGATCCTCTTGAACAACGGGACCAGCCATCCACTGTGAACCGCCATATCCATCAAGCAGGTGAAGTACTCCATGATAAGTGTGAACAGGTAAGGAGACAGGGGGTCGTCTTGCCGGAGTCCTCTGTTGCTGTGGAAGAACCCATACGGAGTACCCTGGATGAGTTCAGAGAATTTAGGAGTCGAGATGCACTCCCTAATCCTTGCTACCCATCACTCGTCGAATCCTATGGCTAACATCAGGTGGCACAAGAAGTCCCTATTGACCATGTCATAGGCATTCCTCAGATCCAGTTTCACACACGCATTCTCCCCTCCTGGTTTATTGAACCCTCTCACCATCTCATGCGCCAGAAGGCTGTGCTCTGCAATCGATCTTCCCTTGATAAAAGTCGTCTGGTTCGGAGAGACCAGGTCCTGCATAATCCCCTCCATATGCCGGCACATAAAGTGCGTAATTATTTTGTAAAAATAATTACAGCACGCTATAGGCCGAAAGTCCGCCAGCGAGATCGCTCCTTTCTTTGGCACTAGGGTCAGGAAAGTATGGTTAAGCTCCTTCAACAACTTTCCCTCCGAAAAGAACTCCTGGACCGCCTCAAGCACCGGTATCTTCAGGGCATCCCAGTGACGTTTGTAGAACCCACTGCTAAATCCATCCGTCCCCGGGACCTTGTTGGAATCCGCCTTCATGATAATAGCCTCCACCTCCTCCAGAGAGACTGGCGCGAGTAACTGGCTATTCCCATAGGACGTCACCAGCTTCTTTGTAATAATATCTGAAAACACAGAGAGATAATCAGACTGAAAATATAACTCTGAGTAGTACCTGATAGCCTCCCCTTGGATCTCCGACGGCTCTCCAACCAGTTTGCCCTCACCATCAAGCAGGTGGGAGAGACTGTTCCTGTGTTGTCTGGTCCGGATTACATCGTAGAAGAACTTGGAGCAACGGTCGCCTTCCTTGAGCCAGGAGCATTTAGCGTGTTGGGCCGCACTAATCTCCTTCTGCAGCCGGAGGATGTTGACTTCCCCAATTAGTTCCTTCTCCCGTGCCGCTAAGGGCCCGTTCAATATATCAAAATACATGGAGTTCTGGATAGCCCTGAGTTCCGCCTCCTTGTCTTCCAGGGAAGGCGTGGACAGACTCTTTACCCAACTCCGAATAGCCTTCTTCGTGCGCTTGAGGATGTGGACCATGCGGTACTGTGCTGTGCCCCCCTGCTGGTTAAGAAGACCCTCTGCAACAGCCTCTAAATAACCTCCAGAAAGAAACCAGTTGTTGTTGTAGCGGAAAGGACGCGACTTCCAAGTAGGTCGTTCTGTGAAGCCGACCCTGATAGAGGAATGATCGCTCGTCCCAGCAGCCAGGCACTCTGCCACAGAGTTTGGGAAGCGACATAACCACTCCCTATTTCCCAGAGCTCTGTCCAACTGACAAGCAACTATGTTGTTGACAGCTTTGTTATGCCAAGTCCAGATGTGCCCAGTTCGCTCCAAGCCCTGTAGGCCCGACTGAAGAAGACACCTTTGGAAATCATACAGGATTTGATATGTAACAGGTCTGCCTCCCACCTTCTCCCTTCTGTAAAGGAGGGCGTTGAAATCACTCATCAAAAGCAGAGGGAGGTGCAAAGAGTCAGCAGTAGTAGCCACTCTGGCTATATCCTTCCAAAGGCCCTCCCGACATCGCCTGTCGTTGTGGCCATAAACCGCCCCCAACAAGAACCGAAAACCACCCTTATTAGAGAAGGAAATAGCAATCAGCTGCTACGACATCAGGACCAGATCCCCCTCCCAGTTGTTGCTATGCCATCTAACCCAGAACCTAGCCATGTCGCATATCGCCAAGTTGTGAAGCTGGATCCAGTTGGGGGGAGTCCGACGCGAAAGCGTCCTCTCCCCTTTGATCATGGTTTCCAGAAGCATTGATATGTCACACTTCTATCTACGTAAGACCTCACTAATCTCTCTCCATCGCCCTAAGGAGCATGCACCTCTGACGTTCCAGACAATTACCGCCATTAATTATTAAGAGGGTGGGCCCCCTGAAACCCTTCTGGACCAGTATCCGGGGATGGTACCACGTCCGTCGCCGCCATGTCCTCCTCCAAGCCAGGAGTAGTAGTATGCTGGTTCGCTGTTTGGGTGAGCATCAGGGTCCAAGCCCGGTTGTCCACACAAAGCGACTCGCTGTAGCCAGGCAAACCGCCTTTCTCTCGAGGGTACCCGTCGCGTAGAGGGCTAGCATGTCTCTTCCTGCTATAAACTCTCCTTGGATACACCGCCGTCTCTCCGATGCTCTCGCCCTGACGTCGTCATGCCTCTGGTAACCATACTCCTCTGGGAGAAAAAAGTAACCATAACCCCACTGGGATGCACCGGCTGAGGTGAGATGGTCAGACCCAATCCACTGACATCCTCCATTTGCCGGTCTCCCTCCTACAGTCCACCCTCTACCCTCTCATCCACTCTAGTAGTCTCTACCACCCGAGATGTTCCAGGTACCTTAGTTGACTCTGGGGAGATCATTGTCTTCTGTCCTCCATTAGGGCATGTACTGGAGAGGTGCCCGAAACAAGTGCAGTGGGAACATGCAGGTGGTACCCATTCATACTCAACTTTCTGAGTAAGAACCTCTCCAGACGGAACCTCATACTCCAGTATACTCGGGAGCTCTCCACCGGCCCTGATCTCTACGAACATCCGGACATACATTAGTCTCGATCGAAAGGCTGTAGCATCGTCAGCCTTAATCGGGTTGCCCACCAAGCTAGCAAGCCTCATGAGCAGGGGGATGCTCCAATATCTAACTGAGAACTCCGGAAAGCGAATCCAAACAGGGATAGCATTGAGAACATCCTTCTCACAACGCAACTCCGGAGTCCACTCTTTCAGTATAATCAGTCTTCCATCAAACGTCCAAGACCCTCCTTGTGTAATCCTGACGACGTCTTCCGCTAGGCCAAACTTCACATAATAGAAGCCATTCTTCTTCGCAAACACCTCCATGCTTCCTTTTGGCTGCCAAACGCGTGTCGCATATGCCCGGATCTGTCCATAGAAGGGCTTGTTCTCCAGCACGTATAGGACCAACGTGTTTTCTCAGAAAGCTGTCACCTCCGCTATCTCCTCCGCATGGAAAGAGGCTCGAAAGCTACTCCCTACCTTCTTTGGTTGCACATACGCCATAGACGAAGGGCATTTGGATCCTACTGGCTTGCAAATGTCTGCCCAAGACTTCCCCACAGGAGGGGAAGACGTCCCCGCGGGCCATTGGCTGCCACTAGGGGGAGGGGACCCTAGTCCAAGACCCCCCATGTCAGAAGCACTCCCTTTCCCTTTCTCCACCGCCGTAGCTTTGGGTCGCCACCCCGGCGTCCTACCGCCAGCATTAATCCCCGAGTGTGGCGGGCCACCTAGGCCTTGAGTTGTCTTCCTCGTCCCCGGACCTGCTCCCGCCCTCCTGTCATTGGTGAACCGCGCCTTAGTTTGCATCTGGCCTCGACTCATATCTTGACGCGAACCGCCCTCCTTGCCCGCGCTCCTACCACTACGTCGCCTCGTAACCGTCGTCCATCCTCCCTTCTTTATCTGTCCACCCTGAGATCCGCATAGATCCAGGTTGAAAAACCGGCAATCCCGTCAGATTTAGAGCCCATTTGTCGTTGAGACCGTTGTCCGTCATCGCCGTCAAACCCCCCGGTATGGTATCGCGTCGGGGAGCCACCGCTCCGCCCGCCGTCGAGCCTCCCATGGCGACTCCGCCAACTCTGGTCGGGTTGCTCCCGACCAAACCGCTGCTGCCTGGGCTGATGCCCCCAGCACCGCCACCCACACCAGGTTTGGGCGGTCCGCCACCTCCGCCTGGGCTTCCGCCCCCGGCGCCGCCGCCTCCGCCAGCGCGGCCTCCGCCTGCACCGCATCCGCCAGCACCCGCCTTCTGCCCAGGCTTCCCACTCCCACCGCTCGCGCCGCCTCCGTCAGCGCGTGCGCCACCTTCCACCGGGCCGCCCCCGGCCGCGCCACCGCCGGACACTTTACGGGGTCCCACGTGAGGGACCCCCTAGGGTTAGGATCGCTCGATCGCCCCTCTCCAGCAGTTGACATATATATATATATATATTCCATCAGACAATCTTATTGCACTGAACCAATAGAAAGGATCATCTTATCGGCAGTGTTCTAAATGGCGCCCGCCTAGGCCGCCTAGGCGGCCCCTAGGCGGTAGGCGGTCCCTCTCCGCACCGCTTTGCTGTAGGCGGTGGAGTAGGCGGCCAATGGAGGTTAGCGGCATAGGCGGAGGTGAGGCAGCGTAGGCGAGCACCTAGGCGAATAAATACTTTACAAAATATTTTGGCCAAAAAGGTTTTTTTTTTTAACATTATGGGCCTAACAACACTAAAACTTTATAAATCTTCGTTCTACAACTTAGTTATGCATGGAACACCCTTAAAATATGCATATTATGCAAAAAACAGTGGTAAAATAGTAAAAATTGCTCAAAATGTATCAACCGCCTAGGCGGCCTAGGCGGTAGGCGGACTCTCTCCGCCGCGCACCCGCCTACCGCCGTTTATAACCTTGCTTATCGGAGAAAGGATCCTTCAAATTCAGTCAAATGGGATTATCGACATAGAAGGGGATATGCAAGGGGTAAAAGAAGAACATGATTAAAAGTACAAAAGAACGTAAATTATTAAAAAAATAAAAACAATTACATAATGTAGTTGATGTCTTTGTTACAGTCTTCAATGGTTGTTGTAATCGTTCAGGATTGTTGTCATGAATGACGAGAAAAAGGATAAGAAAGAGAGGACTGAGAAGAAGATGGTATCATCGAATAATACGAGATATAAGTGATGATAGTTTCGTCGCTTACCCCCTAAGGTGTTTTAATCTTTGCAGTCGACATGATTGTTTTATGGATACAAGATAGAGAGGATAAAAAATAGTAAGGAGAACATGGTACCATCCAAACGACGAGACATGGGAGATGAATTTCAACGGCTAGCGACATTGATATTTGGGGCATTTGCAGTCGACATGTTGTTTTAGGGAGAAAATGGGGAGGGGGAGGAGAAATAAAGAGGCTAGATCTGCTCATCTTCTAATTTGCGAAATTAGTGGTTCTTATAATGGGTTAACAGCATACGGATTATATTTTGTTAATATGGTTATTAAACAAGCTGAGATTTGTAAAAGTCAATGATAATTTACTATATTGGATACGGCAAGTATTGCTGCCAAAGTCCGATTATTCAGTCAATATATTCCAAAAGGACATAAAAGATAAATAAAGATAAAATAATGTATTGTAGTGTTATTTCCACCAAAAACATGTCAACATTTGAAAATATGTTATAGGCTATTTGGTTCCAAATAAGTATAAGAACCAAAATAACCTAAGCAACCTCATTGAACTTAATATTGGGAGACACAAGGAGTTGGGTTCCCTAGAAATTTTGCGGTGCAGTGTTCTAAAATTCGCTATGGGAATTCAAATGTGGCGGAGGGCCGCCTAGCTGCCGAACTGATTTTAAAAAAAAAAAAATTGAAATCCAAACATGTTTTAAATCCATAATACAAATCATAATTTTTTTGAAATTTGAAATTTTAGTGTTCGAAATCCAATCTTAAAATCCAAACAACATATCCATAATACAACTAAGCATCAAAAATAAATAAATAAATAAAACATTAAAAAAACCTCAAAATCCAAACAGCCGCACATGTCCGAACAGGACCGCCTAGACGCAGAACAGGCGCACAAACCCTCCGAACATGAGGTTTTCAGCTCGACCGGCAGCCGCCTAGGCCGATTTTATAACACTGTTGCGGCGTTTGTTTGTTTGGATGTTGAGTGGAAGTACATATGTTAGTATAGTGTTAACCAGCTTAAGCATGGTGGAGCCAAGCTTGTCATTAAAAGAAAAATTGAAAATGGTGGGTCCGCCAAAATATATATTCTCCAAGTAGTTTGTTCATTCTTGATGAGGATTTTCCAGTTGAGGTTTCCATGGCACATGCATCAGGAAACCTGGGAGCTGTCAAGAAGTTCTCTATGTTATATTAACAACATTTGAAACAATGCTATTAGCTACCTGGTTCCAAATAAGCCAAGCAACCCCATAGAACCTTACTATTGGGAGCCACTAGGAATCTCATGGGTTCCCTAGAAATTTTGCCTTGCTGTTTGTTTGGATGTAAGTACATATGTTAGTATAGTGGTAACCACCTAAAAATGGTGGGGCCAAGCTTGTCACTGAAAGAAAAAAATATATATAGATATGGTGGGCCTGCCACAATATAAATTCTCCAAGTTCTTTCTAGTTCCGTCCATTCATAATGAGGCTTTTCCAGTTGAGGTGTACATGTGCATCGGGGGAACCTGGGATCTGTCAAGAAGTCCTCTATGTTCTATTAACCATGAGCAAATAGCTTAATAAACCCAAAGAAAATACTTACCAAGTTCTCTTAATTCTGGTTGGATTCTCTCAACCAAGCAGCCCCTAATATCCAATCACAAACTTAACCATACATAGATTCACGTACATTTACAAAGATGAACATATATAGCCATGTCTCTGTGTCTAATTTTTGGAGAGTTGTTGTGTCAAAAGACTTGTGTCCATGTCAAAGTGTGATACACATGTACATGTCCATTCCTATGTCATGCATGGGTAGTTAGGATCAAAAAGCTTTAATTCCATACTATATTCAGGTTAACTTTCTGTTGGATCAGGTCTCTTAATAAATTAGAGCATTCACTTTTTATTAGATAGTTTGGTCCTGCAATACAATTTAAGTAGACAATGTTCAATGATAAAGAAAACCATGATCTACCAAAGAATTGAACCAACAAGGTAGTTCCTTAATTAAATAGAAAAATACCAATAATAAAAAGTACTAGGATAAACAGGCTATAAAGGATGCAAAGAGGCTAATGGATTCACCACAAGCCTAAGGGTTGCTTGCAATGGTAACGAGTGTATGACAGTAGTTGTTGAAGAAGTATGCAAAGAGGCTAAAGGATTCACCACAAGCCTAAGGTTGCGTTTGGTTCATTGTAATGTAATCGTAATCGTAATGGAATTAGATTTGTAATGTAATTGAGTTTGTAATGTAATGGAATTACAATTACATTACTATGTTTGGTTGAAGCATGTAATCAAACCATGTAATGTAATGTCAATTACATTCATATGTTTGGTTTACCATGTAATGTAATTAAGTTTCTAATTTAATATTTTTTAAATACAACATAAAATTAAAAAAGTGGATCACTAAAAAATTTTAAAAATTTAAAAAGAAAAAAACTAAAAATAAATAATAAATAAATAAGGGAAAAATGGTTTGTTTTCCGCTAAAAAAGACGAAAAACGAAAAAAAACGACAAAAAATAAAAAATACAAAAAATGACAAACGAACAAAATAGAAGGAAAAAAACCAAAAATGAAAAGCGATAAAAAAGAAAAACGACAAAAAAAAAAAATCAAAAATGTGAAAACCATAAAAAGTGACCAATAATGATTAAAAAAATGACTAAAAACAAAAAATTGACAAAAAACAACAATAAATGAAAGGAAAAAAGACGAAAAACGACAAAAATGACAAAAACAACAAACAAAAAGAAAAAACGAGCATAAACGACAAATAAAAGTGAAAAAGACCCCAAAAAAAGCAAAAAATGATTAAAAAAAAGCAACAAAAAACGTGCAAAATCGACCGAAAACGATAGAAGACGATAAAAACGTGAAAAAAGGTCAAAAACGTACAAGATCGACAAAAATCGATAAATAACATGCAGAAATGGCAAAAAATGTACAAAATCGACAAAAAACGATAAAAAAAACGTAAAAATTTGACAAAAAACGATATAAAAAAAAGCGTACAAAAAGGCAAAAGACGTGCAAATAAAGCAAAACCAATAAAAAAAGTACAAAACCGACAAAAATGTACAAAATCGACAAAAAAAATTAAAAGCGCAAAAGCGACAGAAAATGGCCAAGAATGTGCAAAAACGACCAAAAATCAAAAAAAAGGCCCAAAACGAGCAAAGACGACAAAAATAAATAAAAAGAACAAAAATGACAAAAAAAACAAACACAAAATCGACAAAAAAGATTTAAAAAGTGCAAAAGCGACAAAAAATGGCCAAGAATGTGCAAAAAACGACCAAAAATAAAAAAATGGCCCAAAACAAGCAAAAACGACAAAAAATAAACAAAAACGACAAAAAAAAACCAAAAACTAAAAAAAGGCAAAAAAACGAACAAAAACGACAAAAGGGCAAAAAACAACAAAAAAAGGACAAAAACGACAAAAAACAAACAAAAACAATAAAAAACGAACAAAAATGACAAAAAACGAACAAAAACGACAAAAAAAAAACAAAAACAACCAAAAACGAACGAAAATGACAAAAAAACGACCAAAAACGACAAAAAACAAACAAAACAACAAAAAATGACCAAAAACGAATAAAAATGACAAAAACGAACAAAAACGACAAAAACAAACAAAAAACGACAACAAACAAACAAAAACAACAAAAAATAACCAAAAACGAACAAAAATGAAAAAAAACGACCAAAAACGAACAAAAACGACAAAAAAACAAAAACAACAAAAAATGACCAAAAAAGAACAAAAACGACAAAAAAACAACCAAAAACAAACAAAAACAACAAAAAATGACCAAAAACGAACAAAAAGACCAAATTATAGCATACCAACCTTCCGTTTAAGTTGTAATGTAATTGTGATTACATAGGTTTTATGATATAATTGAGTTTAGAAGAAACTGATGTAATGTAATCAAACTTGTAATCGCGATTACATTACATCTAATTTTTTTTGTCCAACCAAACATCCGAGTTAGATTGACAACGTAATGCCAATTACATTACGTTGTCCAATCCTGCAAACCAAATGGGCCCCAAGTGTGAATGGTGATCTCAGTTGGAGAAAAGCACATTGCCCTTTCGGGTACGAGAGTAAAACAACAACAACAAAGCCTTGATTCCAAAATTTTGGGGTCAACTGGTTGAATCCTCTTCTTCCATTTGGCTTTGTTAAGGGACATGTCCTCTACAAAAAATCATATCATCCTTTAACACTTTAAATCATGTTCATCTAGGCCAACCTCTAGTCCTAGTAGCTCCATCAACTAGTATATTATCGCTCCTCCTTACGGAGCGCATCGATCAGTCTGCTTTTGGGTTCGAGATAAACAACAACAAAGTCTTTATTCCTAAATTTCGGGGTCGGCTCCGAAGGAAGTGATAAAGAAGCAGAAGTGACATCAGAAGTAGATACAAACAAAAGCTTGTTGGGCTGGTGGCATAATCTCTAGGTAGTTATGCTTCTGCTAGTAACGGTTGGAACTATCATAGTAAATGCAACAGAGTGAACACGGCTTGAGCCCAGGGCCAAAAGATGAGGAGAGAGAAGTCGGAAGATGAAGTAGAGGGCATCATAGATGTGAAGTCGGGAAAGGTGGTAACATAGGGTTGGCTAGGTTTATGGGATCAAGAGAGTCAACGACTCAACGGGTGGCAGCTATTTGTCAGAATCAAGGCGATGGGTGCGGTGGTGACATCTATTTAGCAAAAGGGCTAGGGTTTCTCTTATGTTTGGAAACTTTTGTAGAGATGGGGAGAAAGGTCAAAGAGAAAGCTTGATATGATACCTTGTTGAGAATAAAGCTCAACTAAATGGGATAGTTTCATTGATGTCGTCTACTGGACACAGTTCAACTAGCAGAGACTATTGCAACAGCTGGAGTAAAAGTCCCCAAGTTAGCGTATTAGGGGGGGACTGTCAAGCACATCTGGCAAGGATCAAGGGAGATTTCGTTGTTGCATAACTCAGGTCCGAGCAACGTGCCATTGGACGTGAAGTGAGACAAATGACAGTGAGGAGGAAGAGAAAGAAGACAGGTTTGTGTTGCTTGTTGCTTCCGAGTGACTTACTTACCGTTGGACAATTAGTGGAGTCTCTCTCAGGAAAAAGAATTATTCCTTGATTGAAGCAACTACAAGATGAACTTACAAAGAGAACAACCTATTCCATAACAGTTGATTTATGAACAAAGTGGGAGTATATATATATATATATATATATATATATATATATATTGAGGGTTTCCACCTTCTAGTTCTTATCCAATGTGAGACTAAAGGAGTACAAAGAAATACTAAATGCATATGTACAAAAAACAACTCTTAACTACTCTACCACCACCCTGGAAGCAGGAGTAACCACCTTGTTCTGAAATAAATACAAACAGAAACTCGTAGACAGTATTTACTCTATTTGTTATGCAACAGAAAACCATTTACGGGAATGTTATATTACAACATGACTATTATTTGAGGAATATAACCAAGTTCTTAAATTTTTAGTTTTCAATAATGAACCTATTAACATAGTTCACATTATCGGCCGATACTCATACGATACAGTTGATACGTATTGGTTTTGGCATATCCCGATCCAATACCGCTACCATTATTGACCGATACCTAATTTGGGGGGGTTCTTTTCCGATCAATTCAATCAAGACAAGTTGAACGAAAAAGATATAAGAATGCAAAATTAGTGTCAACGCAATAATTAAATTGTGTCGAAGATTGACAATATTACAGTATGTCATAAGATTCTTTCGATAAGCTGTAATGAGTATCTTTTGTCGAAGTTGTATATCTATAAATTCACAACATTAATCCTTATTAGTATTATTCCATTCCAAACTATCTATTGTGGTTACATGTCTTTATGCAAGTAAATAAACAATAGCATCTATTGCAAGTGAAATATTATTTTAATTTAATAACTATTGAGAAACAACATACAATATACTAAATTATTAATGTATTAAATATATTTTTTTAAATTTTAAAATATGTTTTATTATTTTTGGCTTTCTGAAACGAAGAATCCGAAACAACCGAAAATGTCGATTGTGATACTCATAGGAAGGGTCCGAAACCAATTCCGATAATTCGAACCTTGCTTATTAAAGCTAAATATCCTTAACCAAAGCTTAACAGCGAAGCCCATGTAAAACAAAAGAAAGCAACAAAAGGATATCTAGAAATATAAATAAAAAGCCATAAAGTAGAATAATATGCAAAATCTTGCTAAAATGTAATGACAAATATTAAAAGCAGAAACCGAGTAATAGAGTTTTACCGTAAAGGTAAAGTGCCAAACTATCTCCACTAACATAGTCAGATATGATCAACCTTTCTTGCTCCCTTGGTCCCCAATAATAGCCCCTCCATGGGATGATGTTTGGATGTCTAAGCATTCCAATTCTTTTCGCTTCCTTAGCAAACTCTTTCTTGTGCTTCACAAGGCCAACTCGCAACCACTTCACAGTCAGCACATTTCCACTATCCAATGTCGCTTTATATGATGTCCCATGACTGCTCCTACCAAGAACTTCTGCTGGGGCACGAGACAACTCTTCAGCTGTGAATACTACAGAGCTGTCCAGAAAAAATAATTCTCCAGCTAGTCGATCTGGTGAGTATACGTCCAACATCACAGGTTGCTCAATTGCTCGTGAATCAATAAAATGAGGCGAAGAGGAAAGTTGTGATTCTAGAGAAGTCTTGCATGGACCACATTCTGAATCACCCCTCTTTACAGCTTCTGAAATGCCTTCTTTAGAATGAGGAAAACCCATATTCCACAGTTTCAGTTAATAACTCCTTTTGTGCAGACATTGATCTAGAAACCGAAGTTAGTAAATGGTCATTGGAAAAACTCATTGCAGTTTGTAAAGAATCATCTTTTGGAGATTTAAACATGTTGGATTGGCCAAATCTTCCAAGCTTCACATCTCTCCCAGTAGTGAGGTGATCTCTAGATCTTTTTCTTCCACAAAATTCCTGAGACCTTATCTTATAGAAGGCCACCAATGCAAACAAAAGGAACAAAAACACACCAATAGAGCCAACAATATATGTTACACGGACGCTACCCTTAGAATGTTGGTCTTGTCTCACATTGTTAATACCTCCACTGTTATTTTTCCATGTGGCTTCATAACCTGGGAAGATTAGCAAAGAATTTCCAGGATAAAACGAGGTACTTGGGAGCAACCTCAAATGTTCAGGAACAGTGCCCGATAAGTCGTTGTATGAAACATTGAATACCTTAAGACCAGGTTGGAGCATATCAGGGATGCTACCATTTAAGTGATTCATGGACAGATCAACTACTTCCAACTCACCAAGCTTACTTATTTCGTTTGGCAGCTCTCCAGATAAATCATTATCTCCAAGGTTGATCATCTTAAGCCTTTGCAGATAACCAACTGCTGGAGGCAATGGACCAGATAACAGATTATGAGATAAATCTAGACTCTCTAGATGAGGATAAGAAGCTAAAACAAGTGATTCCGTAGAATGGGAATTTTGAATTGGAATAGTTCCAGTTAACTGATTCCCCGACAGATTCAAAGTTGTCAAAGTTACAGATGTCAGTAAGGCCGGTAAAATTGGTCCGCTGAATTTATTTGAACTGAAATCAAGAGTTAATAATCTTGGGTACCTTCCTAAAACAGAAGGAAGAGAACCTTCGATCGAATTATTCTGAAGCTTGATGGATAACAAATTCCCAAATTGAGAGGTCGAATTCGGATAGTTTCCAGATAACGAATTTGAACTCAAATCAATAGTCTCCAGAGCATCTCCCCAATTCTGTATCACAGATAAGTCATCAGATATCATGTTTTTGCTCAAATCTACTGATATGCAGTTCCCTATATTGGAGGGCAACGGCCCAGATAATGCATTTGATGAGAGATTCACAACCTTCAAAGTGGTAGAATTGATACTACGAATAGAACCTGCACATGTGGCAAAAATGATTTGAGAGTTAGATCAGCAGTGTCAAATGATAATTAGCAAAGGAAAAGTTTGAATTATAACTAATCAACACTAGCTTTTCAACGATTTACTCTCAAACCAATGCCAGAAAATGCAACAGAACTCAAATGTAAATCCAAATCTCCAAAAAAACACAGACCATATGACCAGCTTCCATTAGCCCAACAGCGACTGAGAGGTGAGACTGAATTTCCAATGATGGTAACATGAGCCAAAGAAAGACGACTTCATGGAATCAGTAACAGGAATATAAATCTGCATCCAACATGAACCTAATGTGAAAGAGGATTTTCCTATGTGACTATTTAAAATGAGGGCGTCGTTGGGACGGCGGAAGGGGCGAGCACCATGGGTGGAGTGGGTTTGAGTCACAAAACTAGCCTCTCCACTAATGGGGGATAAGCCTCCCAAAAAAACAGTTCATAGGCAAAGGCCTTGTGGCAGTGGAACACTTCTGCTTGTCCAAAAATACATAAACATACCTAACATATACAAACCTTAAAATAGGTAATATAGGCCGAAGTCACAAGTCCAAATCCAGTCAACTGCCTTATCCAGTTGAGTTAACAGGTTGTTTTCCGACCTGGCTCGGCTCAGAAGCCCATTGGTATCTGCACACCCCACCCCCCCCCCCCAAACACCCCACGCCCAACACACACACACACTGGCACACAAAGGGATCTGGTGATCCTTGTTGTTTGAGTCTTTGAGGTTATATATCATTGCCTATACTTGAGAGAAGTTAATAATTTCGAACACTTTATTTCATTTCTCAACATATGTATGAACCATTGTGTATTGTATAGAACCTTGTCAAAATGTTATCTGCAACTTCAAGTTCACATGTTGAACTATGATTCTAATGCCGAACTAGAGAAGATGATAACTATAATATCCAAAACAAAAGGATAATTTAGTTCATTAGTCAGGACAATGTAGCTCAATAATGACGTTTTGAATGTATTAAACGAAGAAGAAATCATTTTTTTAACTGAAACTAGATAACTACAATATCCAATATGAATGATATAAAACCCGATAAAGTATAGCAAGTTATGCAAATTCAAGTTACTATGCTTTTACCAAAGGTTGGGCGGCCCATGGTTGGTGTATTTTCGTATGGAAAGGGAAGTTCTAGGTTCTAAACCCACTGACCCTTATATCTCAAAAATGTTACTATACTTCTTCAAAAAATTCATTTACCGCATAGTATGGCCGCAACGATATCAAAAGCAATGCGCCGATAAGGAAGATCTCATGAATCTAGCTAAAGTTTATACAAACTGATCAACATTTCCACAAGTTGGCAAAGAGTAGTATAAAATCTATGTTGCACAAGCCATGTATATGACACAACACATACACAAAATCGATTTTGGGGTCCCCTAGTGTATTTTGGAGTGTTATGTCGTTAAGATAGGTGTCCGGCGTGACATGGAACCGGCTTTTGGGGTGTCCGTTATTCCTAGTACAAAAGCTATGCTGAGAATATCGTGCATTCGACAATTAAGGCTGGCTGCTTACTTGTTGACCCTGCCCAGACCTTGCATTGGCACTAGGATACCCTTTTTTATTCATTTTCAGATAATGCATAACCATTATACCTGTAAATCCATTGCCACTGAGATCGACTTCCAACAGCTGCATCCCGCTCTCGAGCAACCCTTCCGGCACCGGACCGTACAGCAAATTACTCCCTGCCCTCAAAACCCTCAAATTGGTCAGATCCCCAAGCTCCGGGAGCTCCCCGCTCAGCTTATTCCTCCCCAGATCCAGAACCTCGAGGTTCCGGAACATCCCCATCGACCCGAACCCTCCGTAGATCCCGTTCCCGCTGAGGTTCAAGTACTTGGCCGTGTTGGCGAGCCCCGAGAGGTTGCGAGAGTCCAGCAAGAGCTGACCGAAGAACCTGTTCCCGCTGAGGTCGACGTGCTCGGCGTTGCGGAGCTCGGAGAGCAGCGTGGCGACGTCGCCCAGAGTGCGTTGGATCTGAGGTCGAGCGCCCGGAGCTGCTGGAGGTTGCGGAGACCGGCGACGGGGAAGCCCCCTCGAAGGAGTTTTGGGAGAGGTTGAGGGCGACGAGGTTGTAGAGGTCGGCGAGGACGCGCGCGGGGACGGGGCCGTAGAAGCGGTTGGCGGAGAGGTCGAGGGAGCGGAGGGTGGAGAGGGAGCCGAGGGAGGGGACGAGGCGGCCGGTGAGGTTGTTGCCGGTGAGGGTGAGGGTCTCGAGGGAGGAGAGAGAGGCGAGAGTGGAGAACTTGATCTCGCCGGAGAGGCCGAGGCCGGGGAGGGAGAGGGAGACGACGGAGGTGCCGAGGGGGTCGCAGGTGACACCGTGCCAGGAGCTAGGGCATGCAGAGGGATCAGCATAGGAGGAGGACCAGGAGGAGGTGACGATGCCGGTCGGGTCGGACTCGATCCCCTTCTTGAATTCGAGGAGAGATTTGAGGTCCGAGGAGGAGGAGGAGGACGCCGGGATGGAGAACAAGAAGAGCAGAGAGAGAATGGGAAGCAACATTTTTATTTCCAGAGAGACAGACGAGCGAGCAAGGAGGAGGAGGAGGAGTTTCTTTAGAAAGTAGTCATGGAGGAAGTTTCTCTCTTCTCTCTCTCTCTCTCTCTCTCTCTCTCCAACTATACTAGTAAACTATGGGAAGGAAGAGAGGAAGAACAGAGTGTAAAGAGGAAAGTAAAGGACAAGAGAGTGGACTTAAAAATCAAGGGGGCTTGGGGCAGGCACATGATGGATGAATGGATGGATGGATGGATGTTGGGGCGGGTGCGCTTTTCTCTCTCCTCTCCCCTCCTCTTCTCTGGTGGTTTGATGATGAGATAGAATAGAGTTTGCTGTTTGGGGTGTAAGAGCATCATTAGTAGTTGGGACTCTCCAATGCAATTTGGAATCCAAATTTTCAAAAAAAAGGTAAATGTAGAATGGGTTGGGTTTGTATAAGAATAGAGGAAATGATAAAGTGAGCTCCGGTCCCAAAATTGTGTGGTCAAAAATTAATGTAGGAAAAAAAATAATATAAAGTTTAGAATCTAGAAAGTTGGGCCAAATTGGAACTTACTATTCTACAAAAGGAGTTTCTACAATCTAGAATCTAGAAATTGGGAGGCCCAACCCTTAGCACCATGGATGGGTTGGGACCGAAATTGTAAAAATTGGGACTAGGGATGAGACTTATTATTCTACAAAATTAGCTCCTACATTCTAAATCTAGAATCTAGAAAATGGGATGGGCCTTACTAATGATGCTCTAACAAGTAACAACTGTATGATCTATTTCATGTGTATTTTATACTCAGAAATTTTCATAGAAAGCATTAAATATTTTTTTAAATCCCAAAAGCACAAGGTTTGCTGAAATAGCATTGGAGGCACAAGAACGTCCTTAGGATAGGTGTTACATACTTTTTTATTATTAATTTTTTTGAACCTAACTCCGTTAGATGCATGTTACGCGGATGGGAGAAATAAATAAATATATGGAAAATCTAGAAAAACGTCCTTCCTAAGGGCGTTTTCCTTGTTGTTATTTATCTTTCCCGCATTGGGATATCAGGTTGATGGGTTGATGGGATAAAGTTGATGGGATAAGATACAACTGGCTATGATATAGGATAGGTAACGTTCGTTTACTAGCTAACGTTAACTCAGTAGTAACGGATAGTTTGAAACGGTAAATTATTCATTATATATAGTAATTCCCAGAGAGAAGAGGATCTCATTCACTTCTCTTAACTATTTTTTCCTTTATTGTAGACAGAAGCTATTCAGTTTAGAAGTTCTCTCCACCTATTATTCTATTCAGAAGATGTTCTCAACCTTCATTTATAGCATCCGTAGTCTACAAGTTTGTGATAATGGATCCAAATTTAACAATAATTTGCTACCATAGAGGTATACTAGATGGATTATCTTATCAAGGAGGTAGTACTCATCTTATTTCTACTTATTATAATATTTCACTAGCTAGTTTACGTAATATTATTAGTGATCGTTTTTCTATTGGTTTGATTTTACAATAAGGTGATTTTTTACAGATACTTTTTAGTAGTAGATAGTGAGGAAGCATGGATTTTTTGTTCAAAATTGTTTAAGTTCATCTTGCATTAAAATTTACATTAATTTCTCGTTATCAAATACTACCACAAATATTATTTCCAGTAGTCAACCAATCCTGGAAGATCAATTTGGTGCCGGCCCTAGCATTGTAAACCAAATTGAAGAGAACATTGACACTGAAAATATGGACGTTGACGATGAAAATAGTGATAATTTAGTTGAAAATTTAGATTATTATTTGTCAAATGATGATAATTTAGATTCTTCCACTTTCGAATTTTGTTGGTAAATCATTTAATTCTTCATATGAATTTAGAAATTTTATTTCTGATCTAGCAATTAGATATAATTTTAATTGTTCATCTAAACATAATAATTCCATAGAATTGTATATACTTGTGATTCTCCAAATTGTTGTTGGAGAGTATATGATAGAGCTGTCGGCGACGGTAATACTTTTGAAATTCATACATTTGAAGCAAGGCATTCATGTTCAGGTGGATCTATAGGAGGACATCATCCACTAGCTACTATCGCATGGGTAAGAAATAAGTAATTGGTAAAATTAGAGATGACAACTCATATAGTCCAGCACACATTGTGCGTGATATACTTAGAGACCATCGTTTGCATATTACATATTCCAAAGCTTGGAGAGCTAAGGAACTTGCATTATCAGAAATTAACGGTAGTTACATTGATGCGTATGGTAGTCTTGAAAAATATGGATTTACAATTATGGAAACCAATCCAGGAAGCAAATGTTTTCTAAAAATAGTAGGAAATAATGAATTTCAAAGAATTTTATTTGTTTCAAAGCTTGTATTTATGGTTTTTTAAGCGGTTGTTACCTGTCATCGAGTGATATAAATGTGCTAATACTGCTGTACCCCATGCGTGCTTTGTGCGTGTACCCAAATCTTGGAAAAATGGTAGCAGTCGGACATTGATCATATTTCCTGTTGTGTCGAAAAATAATAATGCACCGCATAGACACAACAAATAAGCTCTTGTACAAAAAATCACATGAAAATTAACAACAACTAAACTCTTCATATCAATTATATTAAATAGAAACTAAAGATAACTAGTGTAGAAAAAAAAAATACTCGTGCATCATCGACAAGAACTGTCGTATCGCCGATGCGATCAAGATGCATAAAAGTAGACCGGAGCCAAGTCAGTTTGACAGTGCTCCGACCTCCTATATCATCTGGTGGCTCCACACCAAGGTATGACCTAATGATATTTGAAGCATCCAACCCCTCGTAAAAATATATAGGGTAACCCTCGATAGGTAACCCTAGAATCTGGGCCGTGTCAGCTAAGTTATGGTCATTTCTCCAAAAGGTAGCTGAAATGTGTTGTGTGTTGGCCAACATCGCTCAACGATGCTCAATATCAGGTCCTGTCATGGCGCTTAATACGTATAGCGTCAATAAGATCAAAACCGAAAGTCGATATCAAGACCTTTTGGGGTGCAGTCAACTCCCATGATGATCGTCACTCACCATGCTCACGTAGTTTTACTTCAGGATAAACATAGCGCTATAATATAATCATATATTATATATATATATATATATATATATATATATATACATTATTAGTACAATTTAATAAAAATAACACAAAGAAAATTAATTACCTAAAATCTATTTTACCTCTCCCGTAAATACAAGTTTAGAAACATGAGATTGTCGTTCATGTAAAATGGCCGAAGTTGTCGGACCACCGGGTATTTTCCATCATTTAGACTAGCCATCTGTAACAAAAAATACCATAAAAATTACCATAAAATTATTATATAAATTATTTAAACAAAAAATACATGTTCATAATGAACACTTTCTTCTACTTACTACTTGTTCTTCTTCCTTTTCTTCTTAAGCTTCTGCTGCTTTTCTCCTGCTAGACTTACCTCTTCTTTCTCTTATGTTTCTTCTCTTCTACTTCCCTCTTCTTATATCCATTTTCCCACCCAGCCTACGTATGAGTTTCCATACATTTCAGTCAAAAAGTGACTGAAAATTTAAATGAATGCTGCTGCCACACAACCTTCAATGCAGTCAAAGGCTGCATGGCACAGTCCCCGATACAATTCTGCCACAGCAGCAAAAATCTACATGCGTTCAACGAGGAAAGATGCAGCGGGTATCTGCGCGCGTTCTACGAGGAAAGCTGCAGCCGCAGACCACGAGGCGCGTTCTAAAAGCAGCAGCGGAAATCTCACGAGGCATGCGCAGAACGCCCTTAGTAGGGGTGTTTCGCTTTTAGTTTTTTTTACTTCACGGACCTGACGGAGCTAACGGAATATTC
This sequence comes from Iris pallida, assembly GCA_029216955.1. Lineage (NCBI taxonomy): Eukaryota > Viridiplantae > Streptophyta > Magnoliopsida > Asparagales > Iridaceae > Iris > Iris pallida. Next base: position 76,402 of record JANAVB010001811.1, read on the forward strand.
ATAAAAAAAGTTGTATTAAAAGGAGAACGCCCTTCGTAAGGGCGTTCTTGTGCTTCTGCTATAATAAAATGAAAGTTTGTGCTGTGTACGTGATTTCGTAAATATTTAATGCTCTGAGTGAAAATTTCCGTTTTATATTATGTAAGAAAGTATATAATGTTGTTGTTGGTCGGTTCCGGATAAAATACAGCTCGACGGATTCATTTCTTCTGATGATTCCTATTCCATGGCAAAAAAAAAATTATATTCCATAATATTTTATATACATATATATTTGAAACAAGGTAATTATTACAGACTTCTGATTCGAAGGCCTACAAATTTGGTTAGAAGGTCCGCACTTATATCGCACCGTACCCATACCCGTACCCGTACTCACAATTGCCTCCCCGCGTCTCCTCCCTGCGCCCCGCCTCGACGAACCCCCCCTCCGCGTCCTCCCCGCCCCTCCTCCTCCTCCCCGTAACACCGGAGAGAGAGAGAGGGAGAGAGTGGAGGAGGGATAAAATGGTCATTACATACCCAACTTAACACCAGTTAACAGAAATGGGGCCTAATGAGCAGATTTTATACTTTAATAAATTTTAAGAGCATGGGGTCTTTCGATGCAAAAGGCAACAATCTAACGAGGGATTTTTTGCACTTTACCCTATATATATATATATATATATATATATATATATATATATATATATATATATATATATATTTGGAAACGGTAATTTTATTAGTAAGAGAACTCTTTACAACTCAACCTTAGGCATATGAATCCGAAGGAGTACTCATACAATGCACATCATGTTCAATATTGTGAATTATTCTTCTGTGGGAGGTATGAAATCTATCAAAGATACGATGATTCCTCTCCCTCCAAACATGCCATACTGTTGCTGCCATTCTAATACGAGTCTCTCGATACCACCGACTTCCTCGATTTTTTTTGCCATAATCCCATTCACTATCGTTCCAACTTCCACTGCTACACTATAGCACAAAATGCAACTTTTCTACCTGTGAATGCCATATACTCCACGTCATAGGACATAGAAAAAATACATGTGACATGGATTCATTCCCCTGACCACATAATACACATATCTGGTCTCCCGAGTACGATCTGAATCTGACTAGTCTGTCCATCGTGAGAAGCCTGCCCATCAGTAGATGATAAAGACACAGTTGCATCTTCTTCGCACACCCCTTCACCCAGACAACCTCAGCTAACTCCCATTCCTCTTGAGCCTCTCTAGCTTGCTTGTATGCAATCTGACTCTCAACTCCCCATTGGGCGCGTCATCCCAAACCCAAGTATCTATAGGCAGACTAGAATCAATCTTCACAAGTTGGATAAGCTCCTAATACACCCGTGCATACCAGTACTCCCTGGCCTGCCATGTTAGCCCAATGATTATATCAGGTTTTTGAATATGGCTAATTGATTAAGTTTACCATAATGATGTCACTAATATTTATGTAATTACTATCATGTTGCTAATTATACTTAGCATTGTCCTAGTGTTTATAACTACCACTTTTCTAAAATAAAGATAATTTTGAACTTTTGTAAAATTGATCATGATGGTCATTAAATAATGGATTTAAATCATATTAATGACTAATTGGTAAATTTTTGATTTTTTATTATTAATTAAGTAGATGCATTGTGATTTTGTCATTTGTTAGTGAAACCCTAGAACTACTTTGTGTAGAGGTTAGCCATGACCACAGAAACTTGTTAGAGAGGTTAAATGACTTAAGTTAGACTCTAATCTAGCTATCATACCATTTAAACCCCATTAGTTAGCTAAAACCTAAGTCACTTTGGGCCCTTCCCTTAAAGGGCCTTAATTTGCATGTTAGGAAGGCCTTTTAGCCATTTTCTCTAAACCCTAACCCTAGTCCACTACATGGCCGGCCAAAGAGGTCCCTCCCTTTCTATATAACTGAACATTAGCCCCTTGCCTCCTTCCATTTGCAAACCCTAACCCTACTTTGGTGTTCTTCCCCAAATTTGCCCCCTTTCTCCAAACCACCTCCAAATTGAACCAAATCAGTTGCAAATCACTTCCATTGTGTAGAGGATGTCTCTATTGGCTAGCTAGCAAGGATTGGGAGCAATTTGACCATTGGAGCTTGGTGAAGATCTAGATCTAGGAGCTTTCATTGAGATTCCAACTCTCAATAGGTAATGACCTCTAAACCTATTAATATTCTGTTTTATTTCCATAGATGCATTCACTCACCACCTATTAATATTCTGGGAAGGAAAACTCAATCTCAGAAAATCTGAGATTGCACGGCCTATACATTCACTCACCACCTATATATATAGATATATATATATATATATATAATATATTATATATATATATATATATTATATATATATATACACACACACACCACACACACAAAGGGGGCTATATATATAACATATGGTTATAAACATTTGAATGTAAACATTTGTCTAACTACAAATCGAACTCAGAATTATAGACTAAACCTAAACATCAACTCAGAAATCTGAGTTAAATCACAAAATCGATATCAATATCCCAAAACCAAACTCAAATCGAAACCCGATACAACACAACCCAACTCAAAACCCAAAATCCAAAATACACAACTAGAACTCGTGAAACTTGGCAAACACGAAGGTATACACATGTGTCATTCTCGGGTACTCACAGGGTCGAACCCGTGTCCGTATCATGTTCACGAAGTGGGTATCAGAAAAGTCCGTACACGCGTGTATTGACAAGTGCTCGTGCACGCGCGTCGCGCTCGATAGAATGCCACACACAACACGAGGAGCCTCGTGCTCGTGCACGTAGCTAGGCGGGGTCTAGGTCTAGGTGTGCACCACCTTGACACATGTCCATGCGTCACACGAGACGCATATCGGGGAGGGCTGTGCGCGCATGCCCGGCATGAGCCGAATCAGTGCAAACGTGATAACTTCGCGCATACTCAACGAAATCTCGTAAAATTTTACGAGCACGTGGGTAGAGGTTGCTTCCATGTCACGCCCCAGAACCAGAATACTGGAGAGCGGAGGCGTACATAGCCAGCTATATTGAAATGGAATCCACCTCGCTATACGGTCACGGCTGTCTAGATATGAGGGTTTACTACAAGCCAACGGTCTCTTAAGTCAAGCCTATTGTCTCAATCTCAAGCAAGTAATATAGTTACAAGATGTTAGATCATCAAATATACAATAAGAGGCATCCCAAATATTATATTCAGCTGATCATGAAGCTAGTCATACAAAATATGAGGACTAGCAAGAGTTAAGTCATACATGATCAACCCTAGGATTTGTTAATCATGTTTACAGCCCGTATGCAGACAGTAAGTAAATGTGCATCGAGCTAACAGGTGCTCGTCGGCTAAACGCCTCAAAAGAATAATTTACAATAGAGTGAGTGAAACAAAATAGAAAACCCACTCGTAGCCCGGGTTCCTTCTAGTCGCCACCATCGGGCTGGAGGTTCAGTAGATCCTCGGGTGCTGCTCCGAAATCTGGCCACACAAAACCAGCTGGGTCAAACCCCAGAAAGAGCAAGTGCCACAAATGGAGGCCACGAAATAAGAACAAAAGCCAACATATCAGAACATAAGAAAATGGAAGACAATACAAGTAATAAGGAGTACAACAGGACAATAAACGACTAGGGATATTACCATTCCGGGAGCCAGGTTACAACCCGTAAACCAAACAAGGACCGGGGTTGTAACCCTTCGCCTGAATAGCACTTGTCTCTATCCATTTATTGTTAAAGATAAGTAAAACAATCATATTCAGGGGTACCAGGTACTGGGACTAGGCAATGCTTAGACAGGGCTAGACACCATCCATTTACAAGCGGCCAAGCAAATACTACGGCTTACTACGTTAACTAGCTAGGGTTGTCACAAGCCTAGTTACTAACAAGATGCAAATGAGAATTTCTCAGTCCCAAGCCCTGCAGACTATCTAGTTATCCTTCCGCGGGTTGAGAGTGTAGTTGGGTACATCGCCCAGGAGACGATATACCCTTAGGTGACTTAGAGGGTGCAACACATGACAGTGTGCTGGAAATGTGCTCTACTCGTCGGCAAGCTACAAGTCCATTAAAGCGCCCAGATAACGAGATTGCCTGTGACCGGAAATTCTCCATGAACTATAGTTTGATCTAATCATTAGCCTAATCCATATTTAGTGTGAATCCCTGGCCGTGGTACCCAGGGAGTCACGTCCTAGACATGATACAAGACAAGACAAGTAGATTGCACATGCAACAAGAAAGAACACCCACGGTGTCAGGGGCAAGTCAAGTTAAGTTAAGTTATCAGATTATCAAGTTAAGTCAAGTCAAGAGTGCACCACGGCGGGCCACTATCGAGTTATCAAGTAATTCAAGTTACAAGTTACGGGTTACAAGTTTTCATCTCAAGTTATGGCCAGGATCAAGAAAGCTAGCCACAAGTCAATTCCTAGAAAATTCGTGTCAAGACGTGTCGGGTCAAGTCAAGTCGTACTGTGGGCAAAAAATCTCAGAAAACACAAATCAACAAGAGAAGGCAAGGACCAAGAGAAAACCAAGGGACATTATGGCACAAGGTGTGCTAGGTCAAGAGGCAGCCCAAAAGGGCGCAGGGCAAGGGCTCGGGCTAAGGGGCGCGGGGGAGCTGCCACTAGGGTACGCAGGGGCGCAGCCGCTAGGGCGCGCGGGGTCAAGCGCGCAGGGGCAACGGGGTTAAGCGTGCAGGGGAGCGCGGGGTCAAGCGCGCAGGGGACGCGGGGTCAAGCGCGCAGGGGCACGCGGGGTCAAGCGCGCAGGGGCGTGTCCAAGTGCGCAGGGCCAAGTGCACCGGGGGTGCGGCCAAGTGCGCAGGGGCCAAGTACGCCGGGGGCGCGGCCAAGTGCACAGGGGCCAAGTGCGCCGGGGGCGCAACGCATTCGGACGGGGGGTGGGGGGCAGTAGTGCGCTAAAGAGCGCGTGAGCCAACGGTTCAGCGGCCAGCGCCAAAGGGTGCGGCGCGGGGGCAGCGCAATGCAGCCAAGCGCGCGGGGCGCAAGGCGGCGAGGCGCGCGGGCCAGCAGCACGCTAAAGAGCGCGCACGGGGGAGGGGGTCTTCTTCTTCCTCTTGCTAAGGGGAAGAACACCCATGGCTCAAAACTTTAAAATACCACAACTTGGCCATCACAACTCCAAATCCGAATTTGTAAGGTTCTATCTTGGGTGAAATTTGATTCTCTCCAACATAGGAACATCAAACCCACAAAAACCCAACTTAAATAGATCAAAACCATGTAAATCTGAAAATAGGGGAAACTTAGATCTATGGAAATCTATGGACCAAAATCAAAATGATAAGTTCTAATGTTGTTTCTAGAGGGCTAATCTATCTAATGGACAAATCAAAATGGGTTCTTGTTTTATGGCAAGGTGCACTTGCCTATGGGTGGAGTGTTGTGTGGAGGAAGGAGAAGATGATGGAAAATTAATGGAAGGTAATGAGGAGAGAGAATGTTGGTGGAGATATTAATGAGGGTGGGTTGTGGTGGAATGAGGGTGGAGTATAGGTTAAAGTGTTCCATGGGGCCTTAAAATCAAACCAACTCAAACCAAACCAATTAAAACCGAGCCGAGCCGAAACCCAAAATACGAGAAAACTCAAAATTCCACAAGTCGAGAAAATAAAAATATATGCCAAAATCCGATTACGAGTATAAATACGAAATACGGGAAACGGGGGTGACAACTCTACCCACCTTAAAAGATTTCCTTCCTTGGAATTTAATCAAGAAGCTAGAGACTGCCACGACAAGCTACACTAAGCACCAAACTACACTAAGCAGTTCAATCATACAATCATACATGCAGCAAGGGATGGAAGGCATAAGGCATAAGGAAGACATTATACCTTACGAGTCAAACAGGTAGGGATATCGCGATCGGATATCATCCTCACGCTCCCACATTGACTCACCTAGAGAGTGATGACCCCAAGCAACGCGGACTAAACTATAGTCTTGTTCTTGAGTATCTTTTCCCTCCGGTCCAAAATAAACATGGGCTTCTCCTCATACGAAAGGTTGGTGCCAAAACCAGTTCCGAATGGTCCAGGATATGGCTCGGGTCCGGGATGTACCGTCATAATTGGGACATATGGAATACATCATGTACTTCACTTAGCGACGGCGGGAAGAGCGAGACGATAGAATACATCTCCTTCTCGCTCCAGGATATCGAATGGCCTATATACCTAGGACTAAGCTTTCCCCGCACGCCAAAGCGAATAACGCCGCGATTAGGCGAGATCTTAAGGAATACATGGTCGCCGATAGCAAACTCTAAGGGACGCCGATGGGCATCGGCCCAATGTCGCTGGCGATCTTGGGCAACTCGAAGATGATCCCTGACTTTTCTGACTACTTCAACTGTCTGGGCAATCATTTCTAGACCGAGCATCTGCCTCTCTCCGACATTATCCCATGCTAGCGGGGATCTGCACTTCCTGCCATACAGTGCCTCGAACGGTGCCATCTGGATGTTGGCCTGGAAACTGTTGTTGTACGAGAACTCCACCAGATGCAGGTGATCTTTCCATGACCCACCGAAGTCAAGTGTATAAGATCTCAACATGTCTTCAAGGGTCTGGATCGTACGTTCCGACTGGCCATCTGTCTGCGGATGATATGCTGACTGAACTGGAGACGAGTTCCCAAACTCTCCTGCAAGCCACGCCAAAAGTGTGATATAACCTTGAATCTCGGTCCGAGATGATACTGACTGGCACACCGTGAAGTCTGACAATCTGCCTGAGGTACATCTCTGCTAGCTGAGCCGTCGACTGACCGATCCTGAACGGGAGGAAGTGAGCCACCTTTGTGAGCCGGTCAACTATAACCCAAATAGCATCTTGACCAGCTGGGGATCTAGGCAATCCAGTCACAAAATCCATGGTCACATGCTCCCACTTCCATTCTGGAATTGGCAAGGGCTGAAGAAGTCCAGCGGGCCTTTGATGTTCAGCTTTAACCTGCTGGCAAACCAAACACCGAGAGAAACCGGGCTATTTCCCTCTTCATGCCATTCCACCAGAAATGCTGACGAATATCACGGTACATCTTGTACCACCGGGATGAATAGAATACTGTGAACTGTGAGCTTCCGCCATGACCTCCTATCTAATATCTCCACTGGGTACACAAAGACGAGTGCCATGCCGAAGTGTACCATCTTCATGAATGCACAACTCTGGCCTTCTTCCTGCCTCACACTTTGCTCTGAGTCGCTGAATCTTGGAATCTGTAGACTGCGCTATCCGGATCCTCTCAACTATGCTGGATTGAACCTGTAGACTAGCCATCAACGCCACGTTGGTAGGAAGAACCACTTCAATTCCCATCTTCTGAAGATCTGCCAATAACTCTGGTTGCGCCATCAGGAAATAAACTCCGGCTCTCCTGCTCAACGCATCTGCTACAACGTTGGCCTTCCCTGGGTGATACTGAAAATCCACATCGTAGTCCACCAATAGCTCAAGCCATCTCCTCTGCCGCATATTAAGGTCTTTCTGGGTGAAAACATACTTCAGGCTCTTGTGATCCGTAATATCTCTACTCTATCTCCGTACAAGTAGTGCCGCCAAAGCTTAAGTGCAAACACTACTGCTGCCAGCTCTAAGTCGTGGGTCGGGTAATTTTCTTATGATCACGAAGTTGACGTGGTGCATAAGATATTACCTTCCCATGCTGCATCGACACACCCCAATCCTCTGTCTGAAGCGTCATAATAAACCGTGAATCCTCCGGTCCTATCTGGAAGTGTGAGAATAGGAGCCATTATAAACCTCGCTTCAACCTCTCAAATGATTCCTGACACTCTGCGGTCAAAGCAAACTGCACATCCTTGCGGGTCAACTGGGTCATCGGTGCTGAAATCCTTGCAAAATCTGAAACGAATCGCCGGTAGTAGCCGGCTAATCCAAGGAAGCTGCGAACTTCTGCCACTGAGCGGTACTGGCCATGACTCGATAGCCACAATCTTCTGGGGATCTACTTCTACTCCTCCTCGAGTAATGATGTGACCCAAGAACGAAATACGATCGAGCCAGAACTCACATTTACTGAACTTGGCGTACAACTGATGCTCTCTAAGCGTCTGAAGGACAACTCTGAGATGCTGCTCATGCTCTGCTTTGCTCTTGCTGTAGATCAGGATCATCTAGGAACACGATCATGAACTGATCCAAGTAAGGCAAAAAATGCGATTTATGAGGTCCATGAATACTGCCGGCGCATTGGTCGCTCCCAAGGGCATAACAAGGAACTTCCAATATCCATACCTAGATCGAAAAGCTGTCTTCGGGATGCCTGCTCTCTGACTCTGATCTGGTGGTATCCTGACCGCAAGTCTATCTTCGAGAACACTGAAGCCCCTCTGAGTTGATCAAACAAGTCATCTATCCTCGGAAGAGGGTCTGTTCTTGATTGTCACTGAGTTCAAGGTACGATAATCTACACAT
>JANAVB010001812.1:0-39754 GCA_029216955.1 Iris pallida
TACCAACTCAACACAGCAAATCAGTAACATCCCCCCTTTTTTCATTCTCAGTTTGAAGAACATTCAATAATTTAGTTCATAGCATGGTATGAACATCTACTCATTAATCAGCCCTCAATCAATAATTCACACCAACCTTGATCATGGCAGGACAATATATACATAGGAACAAGTTTATAAACCAAAACTCAATAATTAAACATCAATGCAGGGTTAAAGGTATAAACAATATCAATTTAAGAAAAACTGGAATGTACAGGAGATAATTGACAGTATCAGACATTGTTTATATAGAGAAATCGATTTGCAATTAGTTAAAACATGATCTAATGATTGGAGAATTGAATACACCCTCGTGCACAACCCCACATATCATCTCGTGTCACCCCAAAACCTGATACGGCATGTCCACATCCAAGAACTCAAAATAACACACAGTGACAGTGTAGTGCACTGCCTCGTGCACACGTGCACTTGTGTCGTGTGCACGACACAGGACACGAGCGTATCTCGTGGTGACACACATGGGTAGCCCACCTATAGGGCTACCACATGGGCCCACTGGCCAATGTCTACGACGTGTCCAGAAAGAATACGAGTAGCGTATCAGTAGGAAAAAACCCAGTGCACAGCACAGGCAAAACCCATGCGAGGCCTCGTGCGTGTCCGACACGAAACTATTGGACTCGAGACTGAAAGGGGGGACTGTCAGTCGTTGCCCCTTGGTCTATGCCAAGTGGCACGAGTCCAAACTTCGTGTCCAACGAGCACTCGTACTCGAGTAGCAGGGGACTGCTGTAGCTGCGCGCGGCCGTGTGCACGCACGTGCCCAGGCTACCAAAGCGACACAAAAGCGACACGAAACTAAAACACAAGCACAGGAACCTAGAGACAACATCAGATCTAACATTCCTATTCAAAAAATAATCGAATAAATCGATCGAAATGCCCTTTGAGGCATTTCGTCGAACACAATGCATGGTCACTGATACGTGTCCAGAACGGACACGAAAGCTCCGACACCAGGCACGAAACTTATCCAAACCCTAGGGGGACCCTTAGGGCTTCCTATTGGTGAAGACTACATGAAATTTCATGGAGAAATGAAGGAGATACCTCTATGTGAAGTTCCAATGGAAAATGGCTCTTTCTAGCTCTTTGCTTGATGTCCAAATCACTTCCAATCAATAGCAAACTGAACCAAAACTTCCATAACAGCAAGAATACCAGTGTTAGAAATCATTGCGACTGATTTGGAGATTTTAGGACCTAGTATGGAATTAAAATGGATTTATTAAGACAAGAACTCACCTCTTTCTTCTTGGATCTATTTTTTTTCTAAGGAGGGAGGCTAGCCCTAAAAACTAGGAGAGTATTTATAATGAAGGAATCCCTAGGTGGATATGGTGGCCGGCCAAGTGGGTTAGGATGGGGTTGAGCTAGGTTTAGTTAGTCCTATCTAGCTAAGTCACAAAACGACTTGTGTAATCACAAGCCATTTATCAACTAACTTGATTTCTACATTCCTAATTCAAGTTCTATGAATCACTAACCACTAACTTGAGTCACACTAGGTTAGACTAGGGTCACTTGACCTAACCAAGCCCAACTAACTATGGTTAGTTCCTAGGTTGGTCTACATGAGTCAAAACTGGCCAAAAATCAAACTAGTCCAAATAAATCCAAAATAAATTCTAAAAATTCCCATAAATTCTAATTAATACTAATAAATTTTATTTACCCCAAAAATGACAAATTTACCCTCAAACTAGAAATGTGGTAATGACAAATCTACCCTCCTTAAAAGAATTTCGTCCTCGAAATTGAAAGGCAAAATGCAACTGATGAGAATGATAGAAAGTATACCTCAAGGTCCAAAAAGATAAGGGTACCGCTCGCGCATCTCATCCTCCCGCTCCCAGGTAGACTCTCCTGGAGAATGATGCCTCCATGCGACGCGTACCAACGGTATCACCTGGGTCCTCAGAACCTTCTCCCGTCGATCCAGAATCTCCACAGGCTGCTCTGGATAGCTGAGAGAAGGACCCACCTCAATCTCCGAATGATCGAGCACATGGCTAGGGTCAGCCACATACCGTCTCAACTGTGATACATGAAATACGTTGTGGACCCCCACAAGTGCAGGCGGCAAGTCTAGCCTGTAAGCCACGTCACCGACTCTCCCGCTGATAACGAAAGGGCCGATGAAGCGCGGGCTAAGCTTTCCGCCTCCACCAAAACGTATCGTACCACGAGTCGGAGATATCCTCAAGAAAACCTGGTCTCCGACCTAATCACAAGCAAGGTCTCAATTAAAATAAATAACAACATGATCAAAAATCACAAACAAACAAGCTAAATCTAATCCTACTCTAATCTGTACCTCAAACTCCAAGGGCCTCCGGTGGCTATCGGCCCAGTGCCGTTATCTGTCCTGCGCCGCGTGAAGTTTGTCCCTGATAAGCTTCACCTTATCGGCCGCATCCACAATCATCTCTGGCCCCAGCAAAGCTCGCTCACCAACATCATCCCAGGATAAGGGTGTACGGTACCTACGCCCGTACAGAGCCTCGAAAGGTGACATCTCGATGCTGGCCTGGAAACTATTATTATAGGCAAACTCTACCAAATGAAGATGATCCTCCCAAGAACCTCCAAAGTCCAGGACGCACGTCCGCAGCATATCCTCAAGGGTCTGAATAGTCCGCTCTGACTGTCCGTCCGTCTGGGGTGGTATGCAGTACTAAACTTGAGCTGAGTGCCCAAGCTGGTCTGTAGACTCCTCCAGAAATGGAAAGTAAAACGGCTATCCCGATCTGAAACGATGCTGACCGGAACTCCGTGGATCCTGACTATCTGCCGTATATACATCTCCGCCAGCCTCTCTGTAGACGTACCCACCTTGAATGGCAAGAAGTGGGCCGATTTGGTCAACCTGTCCACGATGACCCAAATCGCGTCTTTCCCTCCTGGAGTACGCGGCAATCCTGAACGAAGTCCATCGTGATATGCTCACATTTCCACTCGGGAATGTGCAGCGGCTGCAACAATCCACCGGGCCTCTGTCTCTCTGCCTTGACCTGCTGACAGACCAAGCACCTCGCTACGAAGTGGGACACCTCCCGCTTCATTCCTGACCACCATATATGCTCCTGCAGATCTCGATACATCTTGTTGGCACCCGGGTGGATAGAGTACTGAGATCTGTGGGCCTCCTGCATAATCTGCTCTCTGAGCTCCCCACTAGGCACACATAACCTGGCACCGTGCCTCAGGACACCATCCTCTGCAAGTGAGAACTCAGGATCCCCCACTCCTATACTGATCTGCTCTCTGATACTCTGAAAAGCCACATCCTCGAACTGGGCCGCCTTGATCCTGCCTATCAAGTCTGACTGTATCTGTATCCCCCATAGCTGCATCTGCACTCCCGGCACGATCACCTCAATCCCAAGGCTCTCCAAGTCGGCAAGCAAATGCTGATCCATGGTCAAACACATGGCTGTCGGATACCTACTCAAGGCATCGGCAACCACGTTGGCCTTCCCTAGATGATACTGCAGTGCAATGTCGAAGTCCTTCATCAACTCCAACCATCTGCGCTGTCTCATGTTCAACTCCTTCTGAGTGAACACATACTTAAGGCTCTTGTGATCTGTGAAGATCTCCACCCGCTCACCATACAGATAATGCTTCCACAGCTTCAAAGCAAAAATTACTGCTGCCAGCTCCAGGTCGTGGGTAGGGTAATTCTTCTCATGGGGACGTAACTGCCTGGAAGCATAGGCAATTACCTTCCTGTGCTGCTGCAACACACAACCCAGCCCCTTTCCTGAAGCATCACTATAAATAGTGAATCCACCTGATCCTGAAGGCAACATCAGAATCGGAGCTGTCGTCAGCCGCTTCTTCAACTCATCAAAAGCTGTCTGACACTCCTCTGACCATACATACTCAGTATCCTTCCGGGTCAACCGTGTCAACGGCTCTGCAACCAGGGAGAAATCCTGCACAAATCTCCGGTAATATCCTGCCAGCCCCAGGAAGCTCCTGATCTCTGCAACTGAAGTCGGCGCTGTCCATGCCTCAACCGCTACAATCTTCTTGGGGTCAACTGAGATACCATCTCCAGTCACCACGTGCCCCAAGAAATCCACCCGGTCCAGGAAAAACTCACACTTGGAGAGTTTTCCATAAAGCTGCTCCTTCCTGAGAATCTCCAGCACTATCCTCAAATGCTCCTCGTGCTCCTCCTCAGTCTTGGAATATATCAAGATATCATCTATGAACACTACCACAAACTGATCCAGATACTGGTGGAACACCTTGTTCATAAGGTTCATAAATACTGCAGGTGCATTGGTTAGCCCAAACGGCATAACCAAAAACTCGAACTGTCCATACCGCGTCCTGAAAGCGGTCTTGGAAATATCCTCCCCCTTCACCTTCACCTGGTGATATCCCGACCTCAGATCAATCTTGGAGAATACCCGAGCTCCGCTCAACTGGTCAAATAGATCGTCGATCCGCGGCAGTGGGTATCTGTTCTTGATCGTGAGGTTGTTGAGTGCCCTATAGTCAATACACATGCGTACTGACCCATCCTTCTTCGGCACAAACAACACTGGTGCACCCCATGGCGACGAACTCGAGCGGATGAAGCCCTTGTCCTGTAGCTCATCCACTTGCTTCTTCAGCTCCACCAGCTCGCTGTTGTTCACCCGATAGACATACTGAGAAATGGGCTCTGCTCCTGGAACCAAGTCTATCGAGAACTCAATGTCCCTGTCGAGTGGCAGTCCCGACAACTCCTCCGGGAAAACATCTATATACTCTGCTATCAAGGGGTGTGGAATCGCCTGCTCCTCGACCGAGACTCCACAGAAGACTCCGCTGCTCTGCTCTGCCTGACGTTTGGAGTACTCGAACTCTGGCTCCCCTGGCGCTCTGAACTGAACTCTACCCCCTCTGCAATTAATGCTGGCGTGGTGCCTGCTCAACCAATCTATGCCTAGTACTATATCGTAGTTCGGCAATGGCATTACGAGCAGGCTCACCTCCAACTCACGGCCTCCCAAAACTACCCTCCGACCCTTACAAACATCACTCACGAGGATAATACCACCCCCGGTCGTGATCTTGTAAGTCCTAGGCAACAATTCAGCTATGATACCGTGTCTAATCGCAAAAGATACTGAAATAAAGCTATGCGATGCACCGGAATCAAACAATACAAATGCTGGACTGTAGTCAAGAAGAATCGAACCTGCAATCAGCTCTCCAGTCACCTCTGCATCACCAGCTGCCATGGCGAAAGCTCGCCCTGCTAGCCTCCCCTGGCCTGCTGCTGGTGCTGGACAAACCTCTGCTGCTGCGTCGGCAGGGCTGGTCCCCGCTGTTGACCTGCTAGAGCTCTGGCTCCTCCTCCTGGAGCTGCTCGTCCCACAGACCTAGGACACTCCCTCATCTGATGATCTGCTGCTCCGCACAGGAGGCACCTCCCGAGCCTCTTCCTGCAGTCATTCCATCCATGCCTTGGCTTCTTACAGAAGGGGCAACTGACTGTCTGCCTGGGTGCCTGATGCTGCTGCTGAGCCGGCCTCTGCTGAATCGGCTGCGGCTGAAACTGCCTGGGCTGCTGGTGCTGAAAATGAGGCCTCTTGGCCTGGCCTCCGCTGCTGCTACTTACTACTTGCCCCCAACTGGGTCTCTCCCTCTCTTGAGCCTAAGCTCAAGATTATCCTCTGCTAGCAGGGCTCCCGTCAAGATCTCCTCAAATGTAGCATCTCTGTTCCCCTTGGTCAGGGACTTGACCTCCTTGACCAGACCCTTCCGGAACCTCTGGGCCTTCGCCGTCTCGCTCAACCCCTCAACAAACCTGCCGAGACGGCCAAACTCTCCCGCATACTCCTCAACTGAGAGGCTCCCCTGGACCAAGCTCTCAAACTGTGTCTCCAAGGCTCTGACTGCTGAATCTGGAAAGAACTTCTTCTTGAAGAAGCCCCTGAACTGCTCCCAAGTCTGCCCTGGTACCCCCACCCTGGGGTCCGACTGATACCAGGTGCGAGCAAGATCTCGCATCCGGCTAGCTGCAGCCTCGATCTGAAGGTCTGCTGGAATCCTGGCCAAGCGGAAGATCTCCTCCATATGCTCGATCCACTCGTCGGCATACAGGATCCCCTCTGTCCCCATGAAGTCCCTGGGGCTTATCTTCTGAAACTGCTCGATCCCTGGTGTCCTCTGCTGCTGCACCACTGGTCGAGCTGCGGCTGTCGTGACGGCCAACTCCATGCCTCTGTCCTGCCGAGCCTGCTGTCGATCCATGAACTGCTGGAAATAAGCGAACATCTGAGCTGCATCAACATGTCCTAGAGGCGGTGGTGGCTGGAAAGGATCCTCTGGATAGACCGGGTCCTGCCTCCCAGTCGGTGGGTACATACCCCCTGCTGCGGCTGCCGAGGTCTCAACACGAGCAGAGGTGGCAAGAGCTGCAGTCCCCTGGCCTCGCCGTACTGGCTGAGAGGTAGCAGTCCCCTCTATAGCATCCTCATGGACGGCATGCTGCGAACGAGTCTCTACCATCCTGAAGATAGACAAACAAGAGTATCAATTTCTGAGAAAGAAGCGATATAACAAGGACGGACAATTATAATTCAAAGGATCAGCAGACAACAGGATTTAGATGGCCATAAAAGAAATTTTTCTAAAGTGATGGAGTATCTTAAAATTAATGTCCTATATCCTATAGCATGCTGCAGTGTTACTCTAGTTCGAGTACCACTACACTTCTAGTCTAGACCTGCATGGGCCACCACTAAAAATGTGTCACGACCCGCACCCTAGAGTAAGGGCACGAGACGTGAATACTCCCAGCCTACGCCGCAGTATCGGCGGTAGAACGCTGTCCTAGGTCACAACATCTAGCAATGTAAATATCTAAACAGTTTATACTCCCCGAATGGGGGTGACATAGCAATAGAAACTCAATCACAACTAAGGAAGATATAGCACGATATGAACAGAACTCAAGGAAATGAAATAGATAAAACAGTAGTCTAAGATAATCACAGCAATACAAAATCTCAGATAAAAGAATATATACAACTGATCTCCAAAGAGTCTAACTAGAACATGTCTCAAGACTATAAATGAAAGACAAGCTAGCTAATCTAGTCTAGACAGTCGGGGGAAAGTCCTCAGCTACTGCTGGATCCTCCTGAGGGTCCAGCTCACAGGTGTCATCTAGGGCTGCCCCGTAGTAGGTGTCCAGGCAAGCCTCCTCCTCGTCCTCTGTAATATTTTCAACAGGTCCAGTCAGGACAGGAGCGAGTACAGTACATCTCAACAGATCATAGCAGGTTAGAAAATAAAAACATGCAGTAAAGTAAGATACGAGTACTGAAGAAATGCTGTATGTAAACAGGAAGAGAACTGTAATGTAAATATCTACTATACATAGAGAACTAACAGTGGCTAGTGAGTCAGAGTACGAGATAGCACATGTGAACTGGACGGATTTGCACAGGATCGAGGTACACAAGATCTACACTACCTTGGAATTGTTCACACAACTACTAGCACTCCCCCGTATCCCCAATCAATACACAAGGATCTAAACAGGTTATGTTATTGCACAAGATATCATATGGGGGCCCATATAGGGTGCACATGATAGTATACATGGGGGCTCCGTAAACATGAGAGTACAAGATTCACAGGAGTGCACATGTAAAATAGAAGCACAGGAGTACATGATGTAAGTGAAACGCACAAGCACAATGTACCCGATGCTTCCGAGGGGGATAACATCGTATGTAGAGATCCATATAGTACCAATCCGTGTGACCAACGTGACAGTACAATTTAAGTAATCTACTGCAGGAAATAATTCTAAGCAGGATATGAAATGATCAGAGAATGTACTCGCCTGTAACTGAGTGTCCGGTATAAAACGTACTGTCCAAGGAGTGGTGTCTGGCTCCTAATCAGAACAGCACAAGTCACAACAAGTCCAGAATATCAAAATGGAGTCCTACTATGCATTCTACATGATTCTAAGTCAATCTAGGCTAAAGTCAACTCTTGGTCAACTTTGGTCAACTCTAGAAGTCAAACTAGGTCAACCTTGTCTAAACTAGGCTAAATTAGTCTAATCAAGTCTAGCTTAGTCTATACTAGGACACACAAGCCTATACTAGCTAGTACACACCACTACAAGGCTATGCAAGCCTGAACCAAGCCTATCCCAACTATATCACATATCACAACATAGCTATATGCTATATAACTAGCATACACTCAAACATGTCTAACTTATTATCAATATACATATATATATTTAGATACATTACATTAGGCATTCCATTTTACATAGTTATACATATGCATATTCTACATACATTACATTATATATATATATATATATATATATATATATATATATATATATATATATATATATACATATATGTATAGACATCCACATATAGTATATACCTACATGTATAATAAGAGAGAGGGAAGGCATGTGCTTGTGGGCTGTGACAGGAAATAACCAAATCATGTGTGTGTATGAAACTAAAAAACAGGAAAGAGAAGGCTATGTGTGAGCATGACAGTGAGCAGTGAAGTCCATCACTGTGATGTGTCCATGTGCAGGAAACTAGATGACAGTGAGCATAGTGTGCAGGAAGTGGTATGCAAGGAAACAGTGTGTGTGAGAGCAGAAAATACACAAACAGTGAAAGAAAGGAAAGAGTGTGGGTGCTAGGCTAACATGTGCAGGAAATACATTATGACAGTGAACAAGTGTGGGCCTGTGTGTGTATATGTGAAATGGTGTGTGTCAAAATGTGTACAGGAAACAATGGCAGTGAAAGGAAATCAAAACAGTGTGCATTTGAAGAGTTGTGAAAACAGTATGTATATCCAGTGCTCATAGGAACAGGAAAAGGAAAGGCAAGGTGTGTTACATCCAGTATTGACAGTGCTAGAAAATGTAAGGGCCAACATGGCCAAATTCCAGTTTACAAAAGGAAGGAAGGAAACCAATCCATGTATCAAATCAATTCAGAATTTAGACTGAAAAGGGAAGGAAATCAATCCATGCCTCCCAACTCAGTTTTACCAAACTAAACCCAGTTTCCAGATTACTCCCCTAAACTCAGATTTGCATTAAGGCTAACCTCATATTCCAGTTAAGAAGGAAGGGAAAGGAAAACCAAAACATTGTTCTCAATCTCAGTTTTTGAAGAACCCAACCAGTTCCTACACAGGTTGAAATACCAACTCAACACAGCAAATCAGTAACATTCCCCCCCTTTTTCATTCTTAGTTTGAAGAACATTCAATAATTTAGTTCATAACATGGTATGAACATCTACTCATTAATCAGCCCTCAATCAATAATTCACACCAACCTTGATCATGGCAGGACAATATATACATAGGAACAAGTTTAAAAACTAAAACTCAATAATTAAACATCAATGCAGGGTTAAAGGTATTAACAATATCAATTTAAGAAAAACTGGAATGTACAGGAGATAATTGACAGTATCAGACATTGTTTATATAGAGAAATCGATTTGCAATTAGTTAAAACATGATCTAATGATTGAAGAATTGAATACACCCTCGTGCACAACCCCACATATCATCTCGTGTCACCCCAAAGCCTGACACGGCGTGTCCACATCCAAGAACTCAAAATAACACACACAGTGACAGTGCAGTGCACTGCCTCGTGCACACGTGCACTTGTGTCGTATGCACGACACAGGACACGAGCGTATCTCGTGGTGACACACATGGGTAGCCCACCTATAGGGCTACTACATGGGCCCACTGGCCAGTGTCCACGACGTGTCCAGAAAGAATACGAGTAGCGTATCAGTGGGAAAAAACCCAGTGCACAGCACAGGCAAAACCCATGTGAGGCCTCGTGCGTGTCCGACACGAAACTATTAGACTCGAGACTGAAAGGGGGGACTGTCAGTCGTTGCCCCTTGGTCTATGCCAAGTGGCACGAGTCCAAACTTCGTGTCCAACGAGCACTCGTACTCGAGTAGCAGGGGACTGCTGTAGCTGCACGCGGCCGTGTGCACGCGCGTGTCCAGGCTACCAAAGCGACACAAAAGCGACACGAAACTAAAACACAAGCACAGGAACCTAGAGACAACATCAGATCTAACATTCCTATTCAAAAAATAATGGAATAAATCGATCGAAATGCCCTTTGAGGCATTTCGTCGAACACAATGCATGGTCACTGATACGTATCCAGAACGGACACGAAAGCTCAGACACCAGGAACGAAACTTATCCAAACCCTAGGGGGACCCTGAGGGCTTCCTATTGGTGAAGACTACATGAAATTTCATGGAGAAATGAAGGAGATACCTCTATGTGAAGTTCCAATGGAAAATGGCTCTTTCTAGCTCTTTGCTTGATGTCCAAATCACTTCCAATCAATAGCAAACTGAACCAAAACTTCCATAACAGCAAGAATACCAGTGTTAGAAATCATTGCAACTAATTTGGAGATTTTAGGACCTATTATGGAATTAAAATGGATTTATTAAGACAAGAACTCACCTCTTTCTTCTTGGATCTATTTTTTTCTAAGGAGGGAGGCTAGCCCTAAAAACTAGGAGAGTATTTATAATGGGGGAATCCCTAGGTGGATATGGTGGCCGGCCAAGTGGGTTAGGATAGGGTTGAGCTAGGTTTAGTTAGTCCTATCTAGCTAAGTCACAAAACGACTTGTGTAATCACAAGCCATTTATCAACTAACTTGATTTCTACATTCCTAATTCAAGTTCTATGAATCATTAACCACTAACTTGAGTCACACTAGGTTAGACTAGGGTCACTTGACCTAACCAAGCCCAACTAACTATGGTTAGTTCCTAGGTTGGTCTACATGAGTCAAAACTGGCCAAAAATCAAACTAGTCCAAATAAATCCAAAATAAATTCTAAAAATTCCCATAAATTCTAATTAATACTAATAAATTTTATTTACCCCAAAAATGACAAATTTACCCTCAAACTAGAAATGTGGTAATGACATCCTAATGTCTTTTCGGCTGATCCTTGTCCCGAATCGACATTGATTGACATTGACTGATCGTCTTGGTATTTATTAAAATTAATTGTTATCTTGACATTAACATTAATTATTATCTTGATTTATGATTGATCATGCGTTCCTAGTTGGAACTAAGAGACTGGCTAGTCGTCTTATTGAATGAAATGAATGAGACACGTTCATATTAATTATGAACTGTTGTAATCGATTGGCCGATCCCGAATATTGGCATACATACACATGCATGCTACAATTTATTTATTTATCTTACTAAAGCAGCATGTGTACTTTATGGTCAAGGTATGATTATTCCGTGGTTAGTTTTGATTGTTGTATTACGCTATGTAAGACTTACAACCTAAACTGCACGGGTATCGTTGTAGAGTTGTGCATATCGTACCCCGTACGGAAGTACTCATTTTGAATGACCATGATCCATGGCATGGGATTTCACTCAACGTAGAGACTATTAAGTTAAATAAAATAATGATTGCATGGAAAGAATGGATTTCCGAGTTTTTATATGTCAGCCCTCTTTGGGACTATTAAGTGCCCGACAGGCCGGCTGCTTCCCACAGATACTGCAAATATGCCACACGGGCTGGGAGCGGTATCTGCTTATATTATTTATTTTATATTGTATATTGATGACGGGCGTCCCGTTGGAACTTGTCTAATTCTTGATTGGCGCAATTGATTGATTGGATAGACTAGCCTTGCTTGCACATAGTAAGAACTGAGGAATTCTCATTGCATAATTCCAGGATAACTTGGATCTCACCATAGCAAGCCGTAGTAGTGAATGGCTATTTTAAATTGATTTGTTTGTGTACTGTATCTACTCTTTACCTAACTGAGATGATCAGAATGTCAGGACATGACGGGCCAACTTATGTCCTTGTTTGGTTGGGAGGTTGGTTCGAAGTGTCGTGATGTTATGTGAATCCTAGTAGATAGCAGAGATCTATTATCATATTATCTTATTACTGATTTATTTCTCATATCGTGCTCCCTTGCGGTACTTGCTATTAGAGGTCTAACCTCTCTGGTTTTGCATGGCCAGATTTAGAGCCAGTCCCCGAGGACTCAGCTTACTTCCACCTCCAAGATGGTCAATACTAGAGAGATGATCGCAGGAGGACTCGAGTGGGTTCTTTACTTTCCCGCTCATTTTTACTTACTTTATACTTTGCCGTTTGGTACCGACATGTTAGTCGGATTGTCTTGTACTTACTTTTACATAATTGTAACTAAGTCAGACTGCAGCTGACAACAATTGTGTATACTTGCTACATCATCTGGCTATGTTTTATAAAGCCAGATATCAAGAACATTTTGACTAAGCGTTCGGGATGCCTTACTGCTTTATCTTACATGTTCTCTATTACTGTTTCTTATTTGAATGATTGAGACAATAGATGTGAAGTGACCATAGCGAGACTTTCATGTAGTATGCACCCCCTCGTCTTTTAGACAACATTGATCGTATTATACGGTATTCCTCTACCCGTAATACGTAGTTGGCTGAGTCATTCCCCCGCTCTCCAGTATTTTGGTTCTGGAGCGTGACAGTAAAGGATCGTGCGGTACCAACGCACGATTATAGAATATAAGGCAGCAATCCAACTACTAATACGTAAGTAACCAACAATCATCACAGTTATCCTAACATCCACTAATGCTTGCATCGCCAACTGGAACTCGTAGTCTGTCATCGGAACAGTAATCCATCCCTACATCAAACAAGAACAAGGGAATGAATTACCGCGCCGGGACAACGTTACGTGCCAGCTAGCTTAGTAAGCAACAAGCCATACAATTTAGGTGAATAAGCGGCCACTCAAATATCTACGGCTGTCTATGTGGAGTTTGGGTTACCCCAACAATGCAATATAAGAATCCTCAGATGGTGTTCGGCAGGGCTAACGAGGCCAAATAATAACGCATAGCATATGGATAAGCTCTGGTGCCTCAAAGGCAACCATACGGAACAGATAAATCATATGGTAGTACATATAGTAGTCGGATACTGCCATCCGCTATTGCGGACGATAACAATATCCGGGGCGGTCAGCCTTGCGCTAGACATGTAATCATAACACCTGTGGCGGCTGGCATACACGATCTCGAGATTCTGCTCCCTTCCAATGCTTCTACCATCTTTAGTTACCTAGATTAACCCTACATTTATCTGGAATCACATGTCGTGGTCACATGCTCTTCCTCCTAGATGTCGTACCTCAGTACGGGTATACTAAGTACGAATCCACCTCAACATTGAAAGTCTCAATCTGGATTCATTCTTAGTGTAATGCAGCAAGCAGTCAATCAGTCCTAACCATGCTAAAACTACAGGCCAACTACCATGTCCGTGCTGGAAGATGAATGCACTGCCGTATAATACATAGAAGCGTGTAGCACCTCAGTGCACGCATAGAATAGCACCTCAGTGCACTCATAGAATAGCACCTCAGTGCACACGTAGAATGGTACCAGCACGGGTACAAGTAGTCAAGTCAGGAACATGGTCAATCGGTCAATCACATGGAGTCCTCTACCCACATCGTGGCATGGATACCAGGTTAGGTACATGGTCAGGATCTCTACTATAGTAGCATCTCAATTACACATGGGGGTCTACAGCTCTAATCATCAAGTCGGTCTACCCACCGGATCATTCTATCAATAGTCTTCCCATCCCCGATGGGATATGTCACGCCCCAGAACCAGAACACTGGAAAGCGGAGGCAGACATAGCCAGCTACGCATAATGAAATGGGATCCATTCCACTATACGGTCACGGCTGTCTAGATATATGAGGGTTTATCTACAAGCCAACAGTCTCCTATGGTCAATAACAAGCCTAGTGTCTCAATCAACAAGCAAGTAATGATAGTTACAAGATATCAGACCACCAAATATACAATTATAAGGCGTCCCAAACATTACATATCCAGATGATCATGAAGCTAGTCGTACAAAATGTGAGGACTAGCAAGAGTTAAGTCATACATGATCAACCTCGAGTTGCCAATCATGATTACAGCCCGTAGGCAGACATAAGGTAAAGTGCACGAGCTAACACTTGCTCGGCGGCTAAACGCCTCAAAAGAATAATTTACAGTTGCAGTGGGAGAACAAAAAAAAACCCACTCATTGCCCTGGTTACGCCTGGCGGTCACCATCGGGCTGGAAAGCAGATAGATCCTTTGCTGCTGCTCCGGTATCTGGCCATACAAAACCAGCTGGATCAGACCCCAGAAAGAGCAAGTGCCACAAAGGAGGCTTCACTTTAGGAACTAAAACCAGCAATTTAGCACAAGAATATAATTACCTAATAAGAGAAAGTAATTTAAGAAAAGCATGACAGGTGAATATAAAAGACAATCTTGTACAAAATCAATAAAAGACAGAACATATGGAAAAAAACATGACAGGATGATATACGATGAGATAACCATGGGACTATTCAGATAAACAGGTTACAACCCGTAACCAAACAAGGACCGGGGTTGTAACCCTTCGTCTGAACAGAACTTGGTTTCTCCCACCATTATCGGCAAGATAATTATAAGAAATCTGGTCAGGTAACAATCTTGTACAAGATCAAGACGAGACTTGACTAATTGAACTCCATCCAACATTCACGGCCAAGCAATAAGTACGGCTTGATACCTTAACTAACTAGGGTTATCACAGGCCTAGTTACTAGCAAGATGCAATGAGAATTCCAAGTTCGGTTACCTGTTTGTTACTACCTGAGTGATCCCAGCAAGAAAAGGAAAAGATAGCATGATATAGCAGACACAATGTAGTAGGATACATGTGTCCTAAGGTACCACACTCGACGGCGGGCTGGAAGTGCGCTCATCTCGACGGATAGCAACAAATCCCATGTATATATATATATATAAGACCGGGATCAAAGGGGCAACAGGTATCTGGGAAATTCTCCATGAACTATTTGATCAATCTAGTCGTTAACCTAGTCAGATTCAGTATGAATCCCTGACCGTGGTACTCAGGGATCATGCCCTAGACATGATGCAAGATACACATGACTCGTAGTTTATACAAGCAAAATCAATGCAAACAACCACGGTGCCCAAGCCAATCATTATCATTATTACTTATCAAGAATGAGCCACGGCGGGCCACTATCAAGCATTGTCATGGTACTTATCAGGAGTGCACCACTACGGGTCACTGTCGTGTCATGTGTAGCAGGTCAAGTTATCAGGTCAAGTTATCAAGTCAGGAGTGCACCACTAGCAGGTCAAGTTATCAGGTCAAGTTATCAAGTCAGGAGTGCACCACGGCTGGCCACTATCAAGCCATGTTCAATTATCATTCTGAACATAATAAATAAATTCGGGATTATCAAGTTCATGACAAAAGGCGTAAGGATATAAAATGGACGTAAAAATATACAATAAGGAGTTACAAAATATGGGCAAATAGTGATAAAATAATAGTACACAGGGATATTGGAAGGTCATGCTGCTCAGGCATATGCGGCCAAGAAGTGATCACATGCGGCTGGGAAGAGAAAAGCCCATGCGGCTGGATGGGGTCAGGCGCATGCAGCTGATAAAGGAAAAGCCCATGCGGTTAAGAAGTGTAGTATCATACGGCTGGGTATAGGAGGAGGCGCATGCGGCTTAGTAGAAGCCCATGCGGCTGGGTCAACGTGGCTGCTTATGCGGCAGGGAGTGAAGGGTGCATATGCGGCTGATAATGGACTCAGCCTCATGCGGCCAAGGGTGCTGATGCATATGCGGCTCGGGAGCAAGGTCTTATGCGGCCAGACAGGTTATATGCCTATGCGGCCAGGAAATGAAGGGGGTGCATGCGGCTCGGTTAGGAGCTCATGCGGCCAGGTGGTTCAGGATCTCATGCGGCTGGAATGAGACTCAGTTTATGCGGCCAGAAGTGCAAGGGTCTCATGCGGCTCAATGATCACGAGCATATGCGGCTGTGCCATGCCTAAGTCTTATGCGGCTGGAAGACTCGCCGCATGAAGGTTCATGCGGTCAAGTGCTGCCATGCGGTTAAAGGGTTCATGCGGTCAGCATAATTCATACGGCTAGGGGGATCACTTGCCGCATGAAATATTCATGCGGTCAAGTCAAGCACGGTCCATCTTCTCCAAAATTTCGAGAAGAAGAACACCATGAAGCCAAGTTCTCAAGCTCCATAACTCCATCATCCGGAGCCCAAATCCGAACTTCCATAGGTCAAAATGGGATAGAACGAAATACTCTACAACATGGAACCATCAAAACATGGAAATAAAAATGCTACATAGATCAAAACCCAAGAAATTCGAAAAATAAAATAAACTTAGATCTACAAGAATCTAGCCATGGAAATTAAAATGCCAAGTACTAAAGAGTGTTAGAATGCTGCAAAGAAGAGAATGGAACAATAAGATTTGGGTTCCTCCATGAAGCAAGATGCACTTGCCTAGACCTTTCTGGTAGGTGAAGAGTTAATGGAGGAAGAAGAAAAGTAATGAGGAGAGAGAAGGAAGTTGGGGTTAATAAATGGTAGTGGTGGTAGGTAGGGGTTCATGCTAGCCCAAACCAAGCCAAACCAATCCAAGCCCAGCCCGAACCAAGCCAGGCCAAACCGAGCCAATACAAGAACCCATGACTATCTAACTAGGACAAGTCAAAATACGTGTCTGAGATACGTACACGTATACAGAATACGTAATACGAACCACGGGCATTACAGGATAAATATCATATGAGGAAAATACGATCACTTGGTACTAGGCTAATTACTATAGACAATGCTAGGCCCTCTGGCTCACAAGAATCCTCCAAGTCAATGATCACAGGCTATCAGCAACTAAGTCTCCCAACTACTGGGATACAGCAAAGGTACCAGGTTTTGGACGCTTGGAAAGTCGAGTAAAAATCATATATCAAAATCCTCGGTATCTTTCTCGTTCCGCGAAACATTCGCACAATAATCAAACTCCAGGAATCCAATGAGTCTACCAATACATTATTCCAAATCAATCCTCCAATAATACACAATCTAAATATTCTCAATGTCACAATTTTGATACATAAGACAACTGTCAGCCCTATCTGGCTATACTAGGACAACTCCTAGAATGAATGGTCAGGGTACAATAGTTTATTAATTAATACAGCCGAAAAATGACAAGGATTGCATGAACCACTCTGGAGAAGATCCACAACCCGTAAACCAAACAAGGACCATGGTTGTAGACCGTCTTCCGAGTAGAACCGTGATCCTTACGCTATCCGACGGACAAGATAGGTCAAGAGCTAGGCGACTAATCTAGCCATGAGTCTAACTAGCAGGTAATGGAATCAAGCATACTATATTACGATAAACTTACAGGAGGCTGGATCAGCAAACCAAAGGAACGGTTCTGCCCAACTCTTTGAACCAAATTTTTGACCGAGAATTCTAAAAAAATTCGGCAGAGTCTCCTCTGTATTTCTGAACGGGAGCTCCCTGCGAATTGGGGCTAATCCACTTGACGCAACCCGTCACAGAATCACAATTCGAGAACACTAAGTCTCGGCCTACGATGCGTACATGACACCAACCCTAGCCGAGAACACTAAGTCTTGGCCTCCAGCAGCACTACGATGCATACTGGGCGCCAAACCAACGCATGCAGCAAGAATCGCCATGCAGGGCGCACCAAGACCCACAGTCATATCCAAGCCACAAACAAAGTCATAGAAACAGTTAGCCAAAGTCGCTACCCGACCGCGAGTCGGACACGAGGCATATGGGGACAATTCCTACATGTGAGTCGTGCTCGTGTCCTCGAAGGTATGGATGACCCATCCCAGTTGTCCAATACGGTCGTAAACCGGTATCGAACCAAGCTATCCTAATTTATCATCATGGCAGTTCTACTGCTAAGCTACACTAATCATGGTTATACATTTACAATTAAAATTAATTAAATACAATAAATACAGGAGAGAGGGCAAGAGCCATCGATGAGCAATGGATACTTGCCTAGAGGGCTCGACTAGGTAAGCAAGTCTTCGGCAATCATGATCCAAGCTTGTACGCCAATTGAGGTCCTCGGAACACATAATAAACAATCATAGAACATGAAGCACAAGGATGACAGTAGGCTATACCGTGTGGGTCCCGCAAGCAGTACATGAATCTCGTACGGAAACTGAGGCACGTAGATCGATACGGACACGCAAATCGAGACATGTACGTATATCGAGACACGTACGAGAATCGAGATGACTCAAAGATTGAGATAAACATGAGACATAACGTGCACGTAAATCGAGACATGTACGTAGATCGAGAAAATCATAAATATCGGGATGGCACACGAATCAATACGATCCGCAAATCGATGCGTATACGCAAATCGAGACGGAGCGAGATTCAAGTAAGCACGCAAATCAATGCGATATACAACTCGACATATGCACGCAAATTGGTACGGTGCAAAGTCTAAGGTGAACGCAACCAAGGCGACACACAAATCGGTACGGTACGAAAATTGAGATAGGCACAAAGGCCGAGACACGAAAATCGAGAAGATGCACCAATCGAGATAGCATGGTGCCCGAGACAGCACGGGCTTGAGGCGTCCCGCTGCCCCAGGCAACACGTGGATAGAGGTATACGCAAAACAATGCACATACTAACCGATGATGACACAAAGCACGAGGGGCACACCAATCGAAGGTGCGCTGATCGAGGCAGCGTACTACACGAGGCTGCACGCAGATCAGGGCACGCAACCGGATGAAAGGAACGGAGCACGAGGGTTCACTACCCGAGAAGCACACAGGCCGAGGGTGGCTCATTGCTCGAGCAGAGCGTGGCCCAATGGCGTCTCGCTGCTCGAGGCGGCGCTGCCCTTAATGCGCGACAGCTGCTCGCCGGAGAGGAGAGAAGAGAAGGGTAGAGGAGCTCACCGGGAAGCTCGGCCAGATAGGTGGCTCGCGACGGTGCAGCTTCGGGAGATGAGAGGGGTTTGGGCTTGGCTTCCTCTGGAAGGAGCTCTTCCGCTCCTCGAGACCCCCCCATCGTCCACGGACGGTGGCTGGCCGCTCACGGGTTTCTCCCACCCCGTCGAGAGTCTCCCTCCCCTCCGGCCACCCCGGTCTCTTCGGTTGGCCGGGCTTCCCCCGGTCGCTCCTTCCGCGGGGAGCCCCCCACCCTACCCCGGCCGTCGACTGCCCGACGTGCGGTGGCCCCTCCTCCTTCCTCTCTCTTCCTCGGCGCAGCCGCCGCCCTCGGCGTCGTAGGCGTCGCCGAGCTCGGCGCCTACGGTCGTTCCCGGCTCCCTCCCTCATCGGCCCTCCGCCAGCCTCTCTCGTTGCCTCGCGCGCAGCACGGCCTCTTTCTGGCTCGTCAACCCCTCCGGCCGCCGTCTCGGCTGTAATGACCGTGGTTCATATTACGTATCTTGGTATACGTGTACGTATTTTTACTCGTATTGCATGTCTCCTTGCTTGGTTCGGCTTGTTTGGTTTTGTTTGGTTCGGCTTGGGTTGCTTTTGTTCATCATGGACCAAGGGGAAAACTGTCACTACCCGTACCCTTATGAGGGGCACGAGCACGTGGGTACGTCCAGCCTACGCCGCAGTATCGGCGGTAGAACACTGTATATAACGTCTGTAAATACTATAACTTACAGTATAAAGGTACCTGTACAATATATACACTCCGAGTGGAGGTGACGAAGCAATACAGTCTCAATCACAGAATAAAACTAAGGTAGATAGCACAGAAGAAAAATATATGATAGATGAAAAGGAAATAAGTCCAAGATCCAACACAAGCCCAGATATATACACAATATCACAGGGTCACAAAATACAATATAGAAAGCTACAATCTGATAGTACTAGCTGGATCGCAGTCCAGGCAAACCCATCTAATCTACACTACTCTGGGAGTGAAAGTCTAGTATCTCTACTATAAGGCCACGGTCCTGGACTACTCTATCTAGCTCGAGCCCATAATAGGTCGAGCAGTCTGTCTCAGAATTATCTGTAATATATCAACAGTATTCTGTCAGGAAAATGAGCAAGTACAAGCACTAACAGCAGTTCCATGTGAATTGACAAATTCTATAAGAGACGGTATAATGAACTACAAGACAAAGATATATGAAGACTTGAAAATCGTTCGAAAGCTGAGTTACAATCCTTAAACCAAACAAGGACCGGGGTTGTAACTCTTCTCCCGAGCAGAACTTAGTCTCCAATCAAGGTATTACATCAAGGCATGTAGAACATGTGAATAACTGAATATCATAGCATGGTGAGAAAGTACTAAATGTAGAATAGAGCAGAATAGATGATAAGATAAAGTAAATATAAAATGTGCCTTGAATTATTAGAGCGTTATGTGATCGGCTTGGGATAAGTGACAGGACAGGCTATCCACTTGGCCCGACAATCATAAAAAAATCTGGGAAGGGTCGTGCCGGCCAACCTGGATAGCGAGCACAAGGTAAATAGGATCTCGCTACACCCTACGCGAGGGGAGAGTGGCACGAGCACAAGAATATAGTGACAGGATAACTTCGATCACATAGCCCCTAATAATTTTCCATCCCCGAATAGTACAATATATCTGGACATGACACGTCATGGCACGTGATTCCATAAGAGGGTAGCAAGTCCCCTTAAAAATCGATGTCTATACAAGTACAGGGAACAAGACAGGAAGTGTACCAATATACCCAGAAATCTAGGAACAATATTTCATGTCATGATCCAACGTATACTAGTCCATGAACTATCGTGACTGAGAATCAAGTAAGACACTACGACTGAATCGGATAAAGCAGATATCAAGACAATAAAAACTATCAGTGAATGTAATCGCCTGCTGTCCTGAGCTGTAGGGTATATCAATGCTCAGAGTGGTAATCAGAGACCTAAAGATAAGATATTGCATGTTAATTTAGGTTTAACAAAGTTATGAATGATTTATAATGAATGATATAAAATCTAGGTCAAACTAGGTGTCACTGAGTCACACTAAGTCCTGTCAAGTCAATCTAGGTCAAATTAAGTCATATCAAGTCAATCTAAGTCAGATTAAGTCAACCCTAGGTCATACCAATCATAGCAAGTCAAAACAAGTCGAAGCAAGTCAAACGGGGTCAAGAGTTGTCTTACAGTTGACTTTTAGTCAATTGGTCAACCTTGGTCAACTCTGGTCAACTCTAGGTCAACCCTGGTCAAATGTTGACCAATAGTTGACTTTTGGTCAACTTGTCAACTCTATTTTGGATTTGGTCAAATTTAGACAAAGGATTGACTCATTGTTGACTTTTGGGTAAAAAGTCAACTCTGGGTCAACCGAGCCAAAATTGGTTCAAAAATGACATTTGTAGGGTGTAACTATCAAGTCACCTAAGTTTCAAGTCAAACCGAATACCCGGATCCCGTATCTTGAAATTACCCGATTACCCTTTATATATACATACCCTTAAACCACTCTAACATTTAAGCCAAGTGGCTTCCCCTTAGGAGTTTCACTCCCGGCTTCCTAGGGTAGTAGGGTACTAGCCTATACAACCATTACCTACCAAGTTCTCTAGGTAAAGTGGACATCCAGTCCATCTTACGGTCCATGTTATTCGTTTACCCGTTATCTTGAGTATCGTAAGATACTCAATGATATCGTGCGATATCATCCTCCTAATCCCACACGAAACCCCGACTTTAGCTTAGGAGCATACCCACAAAATCTAATTTATATTGGCTAAGTCATATTCAAGTTTGGACGCGTTCCGACGCTCCTATCTCAAAATCACCCTTTCACTAAATTCTAACACTCAACCACTCATAGTCCCACTCTACATATCACTTTTCCACTCTCACTTAGGACTAGTTTAGGGGGTTATTTAGAGGGTATATATAGGTGTATATATAGCTATATATAGGGGTATATATATGTATATATATAGGTATACATACATAGGCTTATAGGGGTGAATTGGGGGTCAAATGGGGGGTGAATTGGTGCTCAAACTGCTGCTGTGGCTGCTGGTACTGTTGCTTGCTGCTGCTGCTGTTTGGAGGGGGGGGGGGGGAGGCAGCAGCCCTTGGCCCCCCCTTGCTGCTGCCATTACTCTTCTCTTCTTCCCCTCTTCTCACACTCTTTTCTCCCCTATTATCCCTCTCTAATTCTCTCTATATTCTCTTCTCTAAATCTCTCTAATATATATAAACACACACACATAAATCTCTCATCCATTCCCCTCTCTATATATAAAAACACACACACACTAATATACATAGAGACACACACACATATATATAAACACACACACACACACACACACACACACACACACACACACACACACACACATATATATATATATATATATATATATATATATATATATATATATATATATATATATATATACATGAACACATATATATATATATATATATATATATATATATATATATATAGACACACACAAAAAAAAAATATATAGACACACACAATATGAACTTAACACTCCACAACACTAACACAAATATGGAATTAGAAGTGACTAAACCACTTAGAGGCAAAACCTAATTTCTAGGGTGTCCAAATTGGGGAAAAACTCTAGGACACAACCACAAACCCAAACTCCTCCTAGGACACACCAAATGGACTCAAACTTGACACAACTAGGGACACAAACACGGAAATAAATTCTACGGGGTCCAAACTAATTTATATGATGAAAAGAATGGAAAAGAGAATAGGTTGTACCTATCGGGAGATGGATCCCAATGAAAAAATTCTTCGATACGGCTCCGACACAATGAATTGTTTAGGACACAACTCTTCACTTCTTGCTCCCAAAAACTTGTAGAAGCTCTACTTGGGATAGAGGGAGAGTTGGATGGAAAAATATTTGGAAAAGAAAACCTATTTGGAGATCAATCCTAAGGATTCCTATTCTTTCTCTTGGAAAGAAAGCTTGGAGAAGAAGGAGATGAAGAAATTTGAAGTGGGAAGAAAGAAAGAGGGAAAGGGGGTGGCTGGCCCTATAAGAAAGGGTTTGGGGCCCTTGCTAATTACAAGTTTGCCCTTCCTTTGCTTCCTTATGAAGTTAAGTTCCTATTTGGATTTTGGGGGTTAGTTTAGACTAAATAAAAATCATAATTAAGCCTAAACACTCATGGGGGACTAGTCCAAACTCCTAGACCTAAATGTTAAGTTTGGTGGGCCATGGCTAATTAATGTGCTAAACACAACTCAAGTCGAAATTCCCCGGAGTCCCGAATTAAGTCGGAATGCGATGAAATTCGAACCCGACTCCTATAATCATTAAATATTGACATTCATAAAATAAAATTCCCAAAATATTCAAAAATAAAAAATTACCATTTTACTCCTATATTGGAAAAGTGAGGGTGACAAGTCTATCCACCCTAAAAAAAATTTGTCCTCGAAATTGAAGACAACAAACACAGGAAAATCACAAACAGAAAAACAAAAGAAATAGATTTATACTTCAGGGCACGAAAAGATAAGGAAAATGCTCCCGCATGTCGTCCTCCCTCTCCCAGGTAGACTCACCTGGAGAGTGATGTCTCCATGCAACTCGAACCAAGGGTATGACCTGGTTTCGGAGCACCTTCTCCCTGCGATCCAGAATCTCCACTCGCTGTACTGGATAGCTGAGAGTAGGTCCCACCTATATCGCTGAATGGTCCAATACATGGCTAGGATCTGCTATGTACCGCCTTAGCTGAGATACATGAAATACATTGTGCACTCCCTCAAGCCTAGGCGGCAAGTCCAGTCGGTAGGCTACTGCACCGATCATCTCTATGATGGTGAAAGGTCCGATGTAGCACGGACTGAGCTTCCCACCATCGCCAAAGTGAATCGTACCACGTGTCGGGGATATCCTCAGAAATACCATGTCACCAACCTAGACATAAGACAAAACTCAGCACATAACTAATCAAACAATCACAAACAAGACGACAGAAAGCTGAAACTAACCTCGAACTCTAACGGTCTCCGGTGACTATCGGTCCAATGTCGCTGCCTATCCTGAGCCACCCGGAGTCTGTCTCTAATCAACCTGACCTTCTCGGCCGCATCCACAACCATCTCCGGCCCAAGAAGAGCCCTATCGCCGACATCGTCCCAAGACAAAGGAGTACGACATCTCCGTCCATATAGAGCCTCAAATGGCAACATCTCTATACTGGCCTGGTAGCTGTTGTTGTAACTAAACTCTACCAGGTAAAGATGGTCCTCCCAAGAACCCCCGAGATTAAGCACACATGTGCGAAGCATATCCTCTAAAGTCTGGATGGTCCTCTCCGACTGCCCGTCTGTCTGGCGATGATAAGCGGTACTAAACTTGAGCGAGGTGCCCAAGCTAGCCTGCAAACTCCTCCAGAAGTGGGAAGTGAATTGACTATCCCGGTCTGAAACTATAATCACCGGAACTCCGTACAATCTCACGATCTGACGAACATACAGCTCTGCCAACCTCTCCGTAGACAAATCCACTTTGAAAGGCAAAAAGTGGGCCGATTTGGTCAATCTATCAACGATAACCCAAACCGCGTCTTTTTCTCCTGGCGATCGTGGAAGTCCAGACACAAAGTCCATGGTGATGTGCTCCCACTTCCACTCGAAAATGGGTAGCGGCTATAGCAATCCACCTGGTCTCTGTCTCTCGGCCTTCACCTGCTGACACACAAGGCAACGAGATACAAACTGAACTACCTCGCGCTTCATGCCATACCACCACACGTGCTCTCTCAGGTCCCTATACATCTTGTTGGCTCCAAGATACATAGAATACTGAGAGCGATGCGTCTCCTGAAGAACCTCCTCCCGAAGCTCTCCACGCGGAACGCACAGCCTAGTACCGTACCGCAATGACCCGTCTTCGGCTAAAGAGAAATCGTCGAGCAACCCCGTCCGCACCTGCTCCCTGATGCTCCTCAGGACAACATCATCATACTGCACTGACCTGACTCTATCCATCATCTCAGACTGAATCTGCAAACCCCACATCTGGATCTCTACGCTCGGAATGATGACCTCGATACCCAAACTATCCAGGTCGGCCAAAAGATGACGATCTGTCGTCAAGAACATAGCTACTGGATATCTGCTCAAGGCATCTACAACTACGTTGGCCTTCCCCGGATGGTACTAAAGTGATATATCGAAGTCCTTTATCAGCTCTAACCACTGCCTCTGCCGTATGTTCAGCTCCTTCTGAGTGAACACGTACTTCAAGCTCTTGTGATCTGTGAAGATCTCAACTCGCTCTCCATACAGGTTATGCTTCCATAACTTCAAAACAAAAATAACTACGACCAACTCCAGATCATGAGTAGGATAGTTCTTCTCATGAGGACGTAACTGCCTGGATGCATAGGCAATCACCTTCCCGTGCTGCTGAAGAACACAACCCAAGCCCTTCCCTGAAGCATCGTTATAGATCGAAAACCCACCTGACCCAGATGTCAAAGTCAAGATCGGATCTGAAGTCAACCTCCTCTTCAGCTCATCGAATGCAGCCTGACACTCAACAGTCCAGACGAACTCCACGTCCTTCCTGGTGAGTCTAGTCATCGGCTCTGCAATCCGCGAGAAGTCCTGGACGAACTTCCGATAATAGCCAGCCAAACCCAGAAAGTTCTGAACCTCGGTAACTGAACTGGGCGTAGACCAAGACTCAACTGTTGAAATATTCCTCTGGTCCACTGAGATCTCGTGCTCGGTCACAACATGACCTAAGAACTCGACCTGGTCCAAGAAGAACTCGCACTTCGAAAGCTTCCCGTAGAGTTGCTCCCTCCTCAGAGTCTCTAACACAACTCTCAAGTTCTCTTCATGCTCCTCCTGCATCTTCGAATAGATTAAGCTATCATCTATGAAGACCACCACAAACTTGTCACGGTACTGATGGAATACTTTGTTCATCAAGTTCATGAACACCGCGGAAGTATTAGTCAACCCAAATGGTATCACTGTAAACTCGTACTGGCCGTACCGAGTCCGAAATGCCGTCTTGGGAATGTCATCCCGCCTCACCTTCAGCTGGTGATACTGGGACCTCAAGTTTATCTTTGAAAATACCTTCGCCCACTCAGCTGATCGAACAAGTCGTCGATCCTCGGCAAAGGGTATCTATTCTTGATAGTGAGGTTGTTGAGCGCCGGTAATCAATACACATACGGGACGTACCTTTCTTCTTCGGCACAAACAGGACTGGAGCTCCCCAAGACGAAGAACTGGATCTGATAAACCCCTTGTCCTGCAGCTTGTCGACTTGCTTCTTCAGCTCTGTCAACTCGTTGTTGTTGACCCTATAGACGTGCTGTGAAATGGGCTCGGCGCCCGGCACCAAGTCTATAGAGAACTCAATATCCCTGTCTGGCGGCATCTCTGGTAACTCCTCGAGAAAGACATTCGAGAACTCAGCTATCAACGGATATGGCAAATCCTGCCCCGCCAACAAAGCTCCACAGAATCCAGCCTCCCGCTCCGCTGCTCCTCGAGCAAACTCGATCTCTGGCTCTCTCGACGGCCTAAAAAGAACTCTGCCTCCTCTACAATCAATACTAGCATGGTTTATGCTCAACCAATCCATACCGAGTACCATATCGTACCTCGGTAGGGGCATTACGAGCAGACACGCACTCAAGCCCAGCCTCTCAGGATGACTCTCTGCCCCTTGCAAATTTTATTAACTAGGATGATGCCTCCCCTGGTTATAGTCTTGCAAGTCCTATCCATATACTCAGCAATAATGTTGTGTCTCAGAGCAAAGAAAACAGATACAAAACTATGAGTGTGTCACTACCACATTCTAGTATGAGGGTATTTTGTCATTTTTGGGGTATTTTAAATTTATTAGAATTAATTAGAATTTATGGGAATTTTTAGGAATTTATTTTAAATTGTTTGACTATGTTGACTTTTGACTAGTGTTGACTTTGTAGACCTACCTAGAAGCTAACCCTAGTTAGTGGGCCATGGTTAGGTCAAGTGACTCTAGTCTAACCTAGCATAGCACTTGGTTTAAGCCATTTTAGCAATAGGATTAGAAGTCATAAGTCATGACTTGTGGTTTTAGAACCTTGTTTAAGTTAATCTACATTTAGCTTTGTAGCTTGGCCCAAGGCCCAACCATATGACTAAACCCTAACCCCAAGCCCTAGTGGCCGGCCACACTATCAACATAGGGATTCCCACCATATAAAACCCCTCCCAAATCTAGGGTTGCCTCTTTTCTTTAGGAAGAGCCCTATTTTCAAGGAGGTGAGTTCTTATGTTAATAAAATTCATTATAATTCCATTATAGATCCTAAAATCCCCAAATTAGTTGCATTAGTTTCTAAATCTGTCCTTCTTGCTGTTATCAATGTTTTGGTTCAGTTTGGTATTGATTAGAAGTGATTGGGATACCAAGCAAGGAGCTAGCAAAGGACTTTTTCCATTGAAGTTTCACAAGGAGGTATCTTCTTCAAATCTCAATGAAATTTCATGTAGTCTTCACCAATAGGAAGCCCTAAGGGTCACCCTAATGCCTGGATAAGTTTCGTGTCCAGTGTCGGATGATTCGTGTCCGTTCTGGACACGTATCAGTATACTGGCTAGGTGTTCGACATAATGCCACAGAGGGCCTGTCGATCTAGATAACCCATTGTTTTTGAATAGGAATTAGGTTTTTGTTCTTGTTTATTGATTCATGTCTTCGTGTCAGAGATTTTGTGTTGTGGTGTGTCGTTTGTTGATGTGGACACGCACGCACACACGATCGCGCGCTGCTACAGGGATCCCCTGCCTATCGGGCCATGTAGCGGACACGACACGAACCTTCTGGACACGAAAATTTGTGGAAGCCTCGGGGCACCCACTGACACTCCATGTGTCAAGTTTCGTGGGCCCACGTGGCATATCGAGTGATAAATCCTCGACGCACGAGTTTTTCTATGTTCTGTGCTGTGTGTTTTTTGTTTCTGATACGGGTTTATAAATCTGACACGGCGACACGAGGCCAATATGCAGACACTTGGACGAGGACACCTAGACCTATGCTAGGTGGGGACACGAGCATGTGGCCTAACTCGTGCTGTTTGTATGCACGATACGCGTGCACACACGCACGAGGCAGTGCACTGCTGTGCAGAACCAGTGTGCTGTTCTGAGTTTTCTTGTGTGGACTCGTTGTGTCTTGATTGTTGGACACGAGACACTTCCTATATCATGTTCACACCCTAATTAGTATTACCAACCAATGTTTAGGCACTTTAGTTTATATTTTTAATCATCATTTCAAATACTTCCAAAAGTCTGATACATGGTTACATTCTTTATTTTTCCAGTTTTCGATTATAGAATTAGACATTCATTTTGATTAATTTAATGTGGCTACCTACTGTTTAAGTTTCATTATGGTACTCCCATAGGTTATCTCCTATGTGCAAATTTTGGGATGTTTGTTGGGTTTTTGAATTCGAAATGGGATTTGCAAGGGTGGACTTGTTTTAGGAAAAATTGGAATTTATTCCCTTTTTCCTTTTTCTTATTAACTGTTGATTTCATTTCATATATGGGTGTAAAACTGAAAACTAAGTTTGCAAACTGATTTTGGGTTCATATTGAAATGTTTTGAATGTTCTTCATGTGGACTGAACTAGGAATTGGTTTGGTTTATTTGTTAAAACCTGAGATTAGAAAACATGAATTGATTTCCTTGCCTATTCCTGAGTTTTCCCTGTGATTCAAACCCTGAGATTTTGGCTATGTGTTTCCTGCATTTCATATGACACTCTTTGTTCATTGCCAACATCCAATTTATATTCCTATTAAAATCTGGAATTGTTGGGGGTTCAACCTAAAACTGAGAATTAGAGAGCATGAATTGATTTCCTATCCTTTCATTCTAACTGAGATTCAAATGGGACTGAACTGAGGTTGGTTGCTAGGTAAACCTGAGAATTCTGTGATATGCCAACTGTTGATTTCCTGCATTTTTTACCTGCTGTACACACATTTTTTTTACTGATTTTGATTCCCTGTACACTGTTATGGTTGCACATTGCTTCATTTTTAACACACATTATCTTACACTGTTGGTTAGTCCAGTTTGCACACATACCAGTTTACATACATTTCTTCACTGGTTTAATGTCCTGATCAATGTTCCTGTATACACTTATATGAACACTCTTGATTTCCTTTCCTGTCACAGAATTCATTTCCTGTATATGTATCACACTCTTCACTGCCTTGTATTCGTGGACACTCTTGACACACACTGTTTTGCCTACACACACACACAACCTCATGTGCCACACATTCCCTCTGTATGCATATGTTAAACACCCTTAGATAGGAATGTCTAATTGTGGTGTGAAATACTTATGTACAATACGTAGACATGTATACTTGTGTGGTGTATGCCTATATGTATATACATATAGTATTTAGCCTAGAATGCTTAGTGTTAATTCATATATTTGTATCTATATACATAGTGTTGTATATGCATAGGTGTATGAGTACTTGTAATGTGGTGTGTTGTCTAGTATAGACTTGTTAGAGCCTAGCATGACTTGTTAGACCTAGATAGCCTAGTTTAGACTTAATTAGACTTAGTTGACCTAGTTTGACTTCTAGGGTTGACCAAAGTTGACCAAGAGTTGACTTTGGCCTAGATTGACTTAGAATCATGTAGAATGCATAGTAGGACTCCATTTTGCTATTCTGGACTTGTTGTGACTTGTGCTGTTCTGATTAGGAGCCAGACACCCCTCCTTGGACAGTACAATTCATATCGGACACTCAGATACAGGCGAGTACATTCTCTGATCATTTTATATCCTGCTTAGAATTATTTCCTGCAGTAGATTACTTTACTTGTACTGTCACGTTGGTCACACGGATTGGTACTATATGGATTCCTTCTTGAGATGTTATCCTTAGGAAGCATCAGGTACTACATGTTCTGTGCGTTTCACTTGCATGGCGTGTCATATGCTTCATTGGTTCTTTGATCACTTACGACATATACTCTTATGATCGTAGAGTCTTCCTAGAATCCTTATCCCATTTATGGGACTACTATGTATCACCTTCGGGGTCTATCACCTTCGGGGTCTATCACCTTCGGGGTCTATCACCTTCGGGGTCTGTTACATAGCATCATAACATAACCTGGCTGGATCCTTGTGTATTGATTGGGGGTACGGGGGAGTATAAGTGGACATGTGAATAATACACCAGTAGTTTCTTATCAGAATCATTCCTTAGTGTCTTATCAGAATCATCCCAGGCCATTTACATGTTCATGATTGTACTCTGACTCACTAGTCACTGCTAGTTCTCTATGTATATTAGATATTTCTATTATAGCTCTTCCTGTTTACATAGTGTAAGCCCCCTGAATTTCAGGGCTATTTTAAAATTTTCTAAATAAATTATATTCGATAAATGTTTTATTATTTAATTGTTTAGATCATTAATGTGCCTTTCCGTAACTTTGACTTCTGGAGCGTCAGGGATGCCAATCTCTGTAAACTCTCTTTACGAGTTTTGAAGTAGACAAGATTATCTTCATCTTGATATATCCTGTCCCACTTAAATTCGTTCCCTTGTGCTCTTTTTGTATCGCGCAAGTTCGGGTCAACTTAGACCAATTAACCATTGAATATTATTCCCACTTTTTTTTTGATCTTCGTTTGCACGTTACCGTTGCTTTTAATTTAGGAGCACCAGATCAGCCATTTTCTCGAAACCAACTTCTCATAAATGATCTACTCGAGATGCTCTTCACCCATGACCTTCGTGTTCCACTCAGACACTTCATTTTGCTCCAATCTCTTCGCACAACTTTCGGGTCAATTTAGGCCGATTTATTTTCTGCCGTGAAATCCGATTTAATTTCCAATTTAATTTCCGGGCCCGACATCGGTCCAATCCAGTCGACCCAATATATGGCCCTGGCCTGTTTTGAGTCAACTATGCCGGTGCCACTTGTGTGCCACAATTTCGATCCCCCTTGTGCTCCTATTTCATCCATGATTTAATTTGGTTTAATTTATAAATTTATTTAAATCTTGGCTTCGACCTTGTCCAAACTTGGCCCAACGCCCAACCCAGTTTAGTATGGGCCCTGTCCCGACTGCCCATACACCCCACTGGTGTTTTTCCATTCTTGCCTACTCGAAATATAATTCTTTTATTTTATAAAATATCTCTACCTCTCTCTTTTATATATATATATACATATATATATAATGTAACTCTCTTTTCTCTCTCCTTCTAATAACACCTACACACAAGTCACTCTCTCCCCTCTCCCATGGCAGCCGACCACTTCCCCCTCTCTCTCACTAAAATATTTCTCTCTCTATTCCTCACTCTCTCTAAATATCTATTTCCTCTCTCAATTCTCACCCTCTCTCTTTATATATTTATACACACACACCCACACATATAACCCTCACTCACCCCTCACCTCTCCTTACACACCCCCCCTTGCTATACGAGACCAGCACCCCCCCAACCGACTTCATCTCTCTCTCTCTCTTTTTAAATATCACACAACTCTCTCTCTCACTCTCTTTATTACACACACACACAAATATATTAAACTCTCTCTCCCTCTCACTACACCAGCTCCCCATCTTCCCCTCACTGCCGACCTCCTCCACAGCCAATGGCCGACCACCACCCTGCTCCTTCCCGAGCTCCTCCCCGACACAGCCTCCCTCCTCCTCTCCTTCATCTTCACCATCACCATCACCATTAACACCACCACTTTCACCATCGTCTCCGCCACCATAACCCGAACCACCACCACCTTCCACCACCGCGCATGACCCCCGCCGCGCCGCCTCAGCCACCGCCGGCCACCGCCGCGCGTGTGCGCCGGCCGACGGCGCGGTCGCAGCAGTAGCATGCAGCCGCATGCTTGCATGCGCGCCACCCCGCGCGCGCGGATGCGGTGTGGCCGTGCGCCACTTCGTGGCCGGCCCGCCCCCGCTAGCTCCCTATGCCTCCGACGAACCCCGACGATCACCCCCTGGCCGCCGCCTTCCTCCCCGGCGCGACGCATAGGCTATTCGTGCATTTCGCACGAAATCCCGTCGTGACGCGCGATTTCAAGTTTCAGAAATTGTGTTTCGGGACAGCAACTTCGCACGTGTTTTCCGGGAGATCCGACCGTTGGATCAGCGAACGTTTTGCTCCGTCACAATCTCGGTATATCCATCTTCACTCCTGTCAATTTTCGTCCGTTAATTTTATCATTTGATACCTCAAAACTGGCCACCAAGTTGACGTTTTAAATTGAACTGTTTTTGGACAGTTTCATGGAGCCGACTTCGTCAGCTCGTAACTTCGCCATCGCAGCTCCGTTTTGTGCACCGTCAGTTCCGGTGCATAGCTGGTATAACCATCTTCCTGTCTCCTTTAGATTTCGTTTCATTTTAAGCACGTTTGGTCGGTCGAATTCGACGCCAAAGTTGGCCGTCCGAATTCTTTAAATCGCACTTGTTAAAATTCCAATTTTGAACCCGGGACTCCGGATTCAATTTCTGACACCACCAGTAGACTCGTGGCGTCGTTCTGGCATGTTTTCATATAAAATTTGCTTGATTTGGAGAACGTGGGCCCTGGCACGCATTTCGGTGCAAAGCGGGTCCCACTTTCTGAGTCAACGGGATTTTTTGACGTCAGCTCATCGGAATCCCATTCCGGACATACCGTTGAGTTTGTATCGTCATTCTGGACTCGTTGACTATAATTTGCTGAGTTTTGAAGACATTTCCTCCGGCACGTATTTTCGTGCAAACCGATACCAAGTGTCGCGTCAACGTATCATTTTGAGATCGGTACATCGGAATTCCATTTTGGACATACCGTTGGGTTCGTATCATCATTTTGTATTCGTGGACATATAATTTGCTAGGTTTTGTAGACTTCTATTCCGACACGCTTTTCGGTGCAAAGTGTGTCCAACGGCGGACATCATTTTGACCCAAAATTACGGTTTTGCCCCTGTGTCCAAATTGGACTTATGGGTAGGCTATCCTAGCTGATTTGACCATTCTGGACACGTTGGTGATATTTATTTTATCATCCGACAACATCTGTAGATTTTGATTATGTATTATCCTTAATTTACAATTAATTATTTTTTCATAAATTGTTACTTTCTAGTTTTGAATTTTTATATATATTGTAATTGCTGTAAAAATCTTGGAAAAATTATATTTAAATACATATTAATTTAGATAATTTATTATAATTTTTCCAGTATTTAATAAGTACTTTTGGTATTTTATAAAAATGGGAAAACAGAACTCATTTTCAATATATTTATGTTTGCTGATTTTTAATAAATATTTATGAGGGTTTATAAATCCCAGAAAAATTAGTATAAATTTCTATAATTAACAAGGATCATTTTGATACTTTACTTTATATATAATTTAGCTTTTTGTCTATCTCTAAAATTGTTGGAACATAGTGTACAGTAGATTTAATTATTGAATAATTACGACTTGCAACTTTTTGTGTTGTTTTGTGTTTTAGTCATATTGGACATCACCCCGCACTAGTGTAAAGACCCCAGGAAGTTAGTTTGTGTATAGTGGCACTTTACATTAGACTTTCATGCTAGGTCCCCACTTGGTTAGTGTCCAGTTAGGAGTCGTGTCTCACCACTAGTGTAATCTTGATCATAGCTTAGAACTGAGTTTGTATATCACTATTGACAGGATATCGGACATCTATATCTTCGTACTAGTATTCTTGCTTTGCTCGAGGCAAGTACATCTACACACTCATTTACTATCTTTTAATGCTAGAACATGTATTAACCCTGTTAAAATACTGCTTTCTGAATAACTGCAAGTTAAATCTTCACATGTTACATTAAATTGGTCCCTACCATGCTTAGGACAGTTATCATATCTTCACATGTTCCTTACTGGTTCTCAGTACATGTTTTACTATGCTTTATACTACTCGGAGTATTCACATGTTTCATACTGTTCCCAGTACCGGCTATACTTATATTACTCCCAGTGCCTCTCACATATTTTTACTGTTCTCGTATCTCTCACATGATAGAATATGGGTTATGGAAAACTGATAGTAGTGTACGTGATCACGACCCCCCTACAGTAGCGAGCTCGGTCGCATTTTATATGCATACCTTGCCGCAGGCCATTATCCCGCATTTCTGTACGGATGTACACCTATGCTTGTTGACTTGTACGTATGTACATTTTATTTACATGTACCACAGTACATTGCACATCTATTGACCGATCACGTACCTGCTACAGTTTTAAACATTACATATACATCTGTCTTTATGACATATGTATCCTTGCCATGATAGATTATAAGATATACCATGATTCCAGATATGTCATGTTCCCTGTGTTACTATGATATTGTGATCCCAGTTGTACCATGAGGCCATATTTCCAGTATTTCCTGTTTTATAGACTTATCACACCATGTTTCTTGTTGTACATCTCTTTCATTATATGTTCAGTACTTTAGTTGTAGAGGTTGTACTTGCTCCCGTCCTGACAGGATAACGTTGTAGGTATACTTTTCGAGGAGGAAATGCTATGTGTTACATATTATGGTACTGCATTGAGGACCTGGCCTTAGCTCCAGTAGA
The DNA here is from genome assembly GCA_029216955.1 of Iris pallida. NCBI lineage: Eukaryota > Viridiplantae > Streptophyta > Magnoliopsida > Asparagales > Iridaceae > Iris > Iris pallida. The sequence goes on from JANAVB010001812.1 coordinate 34,791, forward strand.
GGCCCCAGCGGGGAACCTTGCTTAGATATCTTTCTCGTGTTTTGGGACTTAGACTTTGGTATGTACTTATATTTGGATACTGGACTTTGTCTCCAGTTAGATACTTTGGTTATGTATTATTAAGTCTGTACTTATGTTACCTTCGCTTATAGATGCTGTGTTGTGATGAACATTTAAATGTGATTTTAGAACTGTTAGTAGCTTAGATCATTTATTGTCTGTTCTTAGAACAGCTTACTGCGCTTTAACCAAGCGTAGGCTGGACATGGCTCGGCCCGGCCCAACTATTTGGGTAACGGGTCGTGACATATTTTTTTGGTGGCCCATGCAGGTCCTGACTAAATTGTTTGGTTACGTTATTGTACCAAGCATGCCTGCAATTAGGATCTAGGACAACTTGATAACACTAGGGATAAACATTTAGAACACCTAGAGGATTTCTAGGATTGCAACATAGGAGAACTCATCACAGCATAGGACCGTTAGCTATAATTAGCCTCTTGTTTGTATTTCAGTGGGTCAATTTAGACCAAGTTGTACCTTTGGGATGATCCCTGAGGATCTCACTCTAATCTTACCTAGAAATCTGTTTTCGCTTAATTCCATTTGCTCTTCTTTAAATTCGTTGTTGAATTTAATTTCTGATTTTTGTCGTTAACTTTGATCTTGCATCGTGATAAATTTTGTGGATTGAATTGTAATATATTCTGATAAGGTAAACGTCTGCTTTATTTATGGAGTTTAGAATTTATCGCAGCCATATTAGCTGGTATGACAAAATATAGAGCCTGATTTTGGATATATTATCCTATTCATAGAATTTAGATTTTCTCGCAGCCATACCGGTTGGCGTGGCGAGAATTCTAGATAACATGATTATAGGGTGTATACCTTAGTTATGACTCTCCCGTTTATTGCATCTAAGCTTTCTGGTGGGGCAAAAATTCTGGCAACATGATTTCAGGAAGACGTGTATGGCTATCAGATCGTATCTTAACTTGGTTTACTTTGTTATGACCGAATGAGCAAGAATAAATTCTTATCATCATTCTTTCCCGTCTTGATTAACTCCGTTCCATCTACATCTACAACTAGGATTACAGGTTCTCTAGGACTCTCCAATAGGATTGCTTTCGCGTTATTTTTTTTTGACATAATTATTTTTGTGTTCCATCTTTCCTATGACTTGACTAAACTTTTCTTCGTTAACCTCTTGGATAATTCTTCTCGTTATGTATCCCGTTGTCTTCGTACCATTCTTGAAGATTTTTCGATAAACTTTCTGTTTTGCTCGACCCTTCAACTTGTTTGGACACTGTTATGGATTGCTTGACCCAGTCTTAGGCTTTGTTACCTTCTACTTGATAGACGACCGAAATAGCCAAACCTTGTTGACTGATCCTGTAGTGTAACTATAAATGTATTGTGTGATTGTGATAAGTACTTTTCCTAGGGATTGGTTAGATTAAGCTTATAGGACGAGTATAAGCGACTGACTGTAGTAGACTTGGAAACCATTAAGAACGCCTGTGTTGATAGTATGACTTGATAGGGTATCTAAGATGGAGAAATGAGATCGTATATTATTGTGACTATGGATTGAGGATTAGAATCTTGTGCTTAGAATTTGAGGATTGAGCATTAAATGACTTTGATGACCAAGTGATTATGGGGTATCTATAGCTAATTACATGTGATTAGAGGGTAGATCGATACGTGGATTGATATAGAATAAACTAGAATGAGTTATCGTATTGCGTACGAGATCGGGAAGATATCAGAACGAGACAAAGACATATGTACATTGGTAATTAATAAATCGGGAGTTTTGAAATCGAGGATTTATATCCGGAGGACTTGTTGCGTAGAAAGAAGAAGGCTCTACGCCAAGGATAAGAATTGAACGTATGATTTCAAGGAGAAACTGTAGGAAAGGATTGACGACAAATGATGCTAAGGAACTGTGGATTGATAGAATATGGATACTTAGGATACGATAAGGAAATCCAGTATTTACAATTAAGGTTGGAAATATGATTGATGATTAAGCATTATAGGCTTATAAACATACCCGGAGAATGACCTATAGTTTAGGCTATACATAAATATTCCATGTTCGTATGGAAGATTCTAAAGGATATATGACGTAGTTTATGATAGAAGGACTTTGTTGAACCTGAATCAAAAAGATTGTAAGAAGAAACAGAGGAGATGATTATAAGGATAGCAGATTGAGTATCGTAGCCAGAGCAGCTACATGTTATAGTTTGACCGGTTGGATGATTTTAATTTTGAGGACGAAATTTTTGTAAGGTGGGTAGGATGTAAGCCCCCTGAATTTCAGGGCTATTTTAAAATTTTCTAAATAAATTATATTCGATAAATGTTTTATTATTTAATTGTTTAGATCATTAATGTGTCTTTCCGTAACTTTGACTTCTGGAGCGTCAGGGATGCCAATCTCTGTAAACTCTCTTCACGAGTTTTGAAGTAGACAAGATTATCTTCATTTTGATATATCCTGTTCCACTTAAATTCGTTCCCTTGTGCTCTTTTTGTATCGCGCAAGTTCGGGTCAACTTAGACCAATTAACCATTGAATATTATTCCCACTTTTATTTTTGATCTTCGTTTGCACGTTACCGTTGCTTTTAATTTAGGAGCACCAGATCAGCCATTTTCTCGAAACCAACTTCTCATAAACGATCTACTCGAGACGCTCTTCACCCATGACCTTCGTGTCCCACTCAGACACTTCATTTTGTGCTCCAATCTCTTCGCACAACTTCCGGGTCAATTTAGGCCGATTTATTTTCTGCCGTGAAATCCGATTTAATTTCCAATTTAATTTCCGGGCCCGACATCGGTCCAATCCAGTCGACCCAATATATGGCCCTGGCCTGTTTTGAGTCAACTATGCCGGTGCCACTTGTGTGCCACAATTTCGATCCCCCTTGTGCTCCTATTTCATCCATGATTTAATTTGGTTTAATTTATAAATTTATTTAAATCTTGGCTTCGACCTTGTCCAAACTTGGCCCAACGCCCAACCCAGTTTAGTATGGGCCCTGTCCCGACTGCCCATACACCCCATTGGTGTTTTTCCATTCTTGCCTACTCGAAATATAATTCTTTTATTTTTAAAAATATCTCTACCTCTCTCTTATATATATATATATATATATATTATATATTATATATATCATATATATATATATATAATGTAACTCTCTTTCTCTCTCCTTCTAATACACCTACACACAAGCCACTCTCTCCCCTCTCCCCATGGCAGCCGACCACTTCCCCCTCTCTCTCACTAAAATTTTCTCTCTCTATTCCTCACTCTCTCTAAATATCTATTTCCTCTCTCTATTCTCACCCTCTCTCTTTATATTTATACACACACACCCACACATATAACCCCCACTCACCCCTCACCTCTCCTTACACACACCCCCCCTGCTGTACGAGACCAGCACCCCCCCAACCGACTTTATCTTTCTCTCTCTTTTTAAATATCACACAACTCTCTCTCTCACTCTCTTTATTACACACACACACAATATATTAAACTCTCTCTTCCTCTCACTACACACCAGCTCCCCATCTCCCCACTACTAAAATACCCCACTTTACACGACGGACTTTGAGCGACGGACGGATTCCGTCGCTAATAGCGACCAATTTCCGATATCTTAGCGACGGATTAGCGACAGACAACACAACATAATTTTTTTCAATTTTAAATGTAAAAATTTGTCGGGTTTCCGTCGCTAAGTCGACGAAAATTAGCGACGGATTATTTTTCGTCGCTTATTCGTCGCAAATGTTGGCGGCAAAATCTTTATAACATTGGCGGGAACTTTGGCGACTACCTAGCGACGGATATAGCCGTCGGAAAACCCTTTTAATTGGCGACGGTTTAGCGACTAATTTATTCCGTCGTTATTCCGTCGCTAATTCTGTGCCCTAACTTAAATTGAACCGACGGGGGGGAATTTTTCATTCCCCCCAAAACTCTCTCTCTCTCTCGCTCTCCCTCTCTCTCGCGCGCGCGCTCTCTCTCTCTCCTCGCGCGGCTCTCTCTCTCTCTCTACCAAGGTCTCTCTCTCTCTCTCTCTCTCTCTCTCTCTCTCTCTCTCTCTAATTTTCTCTAATTTTGTGTTTTGGGGCCGGAGGGGGGGGGGAGTGGGGGGGGGTCGGCTTCGCGGGGGTGGAGAGGGCGGAGGGGGTGGTGAATGGGTCAGGGGTCGGGGGTGGGGAATGGGGGCAGGGGGTGGGGGGTGGGGAATGAGGGTCGGGGGGTCGGGGGGTGGGGAATGGGGGCAGGGGGGTCGGGTGGGGGTGGAGCAGGGGCGGGGGGGGGGGGGTTGAATGGGGGCAGGGGGGTCGGGGGTGGAGGGTAGAGAGGGCAGGGGGGTCGGGGGGGGTGTTGAATGGGGCAGGGGGGTCGGGGGGGGGGGGGTCGGGAATGGGGGCAGGGTTCTCACTCCATTTTCAATTGTAATTAGTCTATAATGTTGCTAATATACTGTTATATATGTGTGGGCTGTGCCATGTGAATTGGAGAGGGTTTGATGGGTTATTTGGCTAAGAGGGAGGCTCGGGTGATGATTTATTCTTTGTGTTCACTGTTCTGTGGTGTGAAGTCTGTCGTTTTGGTTATACCATGTTTGTTTAACACTCTAAACACCCTAGATGCATCCTAGCATCTGTGCACCACCCATATTGCTAGGAACACAAATTTTATACTGCACTTGTCATGAAATTGCCATCATCAAGATGTCCTGTACATATTTAGTTTGTGCATTGCTGCTTGAGCATCACATTACCATTTACTGCTACTTTGTATTGCTTTCACAATGTCACGTACCCTGCACTAAACATCGATACTTCGATCCGATACCGTCGATACTACCGATATCGCCGATACCAATACTACCGATATCGCCGATACTACCGAT